>CM055196.1:8291306-8519908 GCA_029224185.1 Karalla daura | reverse complement strand
ATCCTGCCCCGATAGAGGCCTGCCTCCGCAGCTAGGCCCCTGAGGTGGCCGCATATTTGTTGGGTGAGCAAGGAATGTGGTTACATGCCTTAGACATTAGCTATGACGGAGCGCTGGCTCCGCTAGAGAGGGAGGGTGCAAGGGAGGTAGCAGAGGGAGGGAGGGAGGGAGGGAGGGAGGGAGGAGGGAGGAGGAGGGAGGAGGGGGGGTTGAGTCTGAGCTCACGGCAAGTGAGCTCATTCACCCCTGGTGCTCGAGGAGAGAGTGCAGCTCCGTCATCCTCTTTTACAGAGAGGGAGAGAGAAGGGGAGGAGGGAGGGAGAGGGAGGAGTGTACAGCAGCGGCTGAGCGAATGAGAGCGAGGGAGAGTGGAGCAGCACAACAATAGTGGGCTGCTCTTCTGGCTGTGGACTCACAGAGACAGAGAGAGCGCTCACAGAGACACACAGACGCTCTGTCAAGCAGCTGCAGGCAGATCACAGCTGGTTTATGCATACAAGGCGTTAGAGGCCACTGGCTTTTTCTCCTCGCCCTGGTGTGGACCACCATTCCTCCACCGAACCACAGCATCGCCCAGTGCTGACGCGGGAGCATTTTCTGAATTTTTGTGGTCGTCGCATGGGATCCTGGCTCGAGGTGGACCTGAGGAGCAATTCCACAGACACTTTGGACTAGTTTTTGCTCTGCCAGTGGGTCACCGCCTGGACGCTGGCACGGCTGACCCCCGCCAGAGCGGACCGGGGGCTTTCTCCACTTGGGATCTTTACGCTCGGAGTGGACCGACCTCAACAAGCCCTCTGAGAGGAGCTCGGCCATCTCGGACATTCTTGCTTGGCGAGGGTTTCCTCCATCCCTGAGGGAAGGAGCGGCAGAACATTTTCATCTGTGCGTGTGCGTGCGTGCGCGTGCGTGTGTGTGTGTGTGTGTGAGAGAGTGTGTTCCGGGGGATGCCTCTGGATGTGGTGATTGCCCCCGTGGAGGACTGCTTTTGGCCGGACCTGCACGACACAGACATGAGGCTGAAGATCAGGGTACGACGGATGAAGGAGGGCAGAGAGCTACGAGGTGTGTATCCACCTGGACTCAGGAGCTGGAGCGATGCGTGTGTGCGCGCGTGCGTGCGTGCGTGTGTGTGCACAAGTTATTAGCAGCCCGAGAACATCCCTCTCTGTCGAGCGGCATGTTGAGGATGTGGGCCTTTGTGTGCAAAGGTTACAGAGCTGTCACGCTCGGAGGAGGTGTGCTCGTTGAATGGTGTCTGAAGTGATCCTGAAGTGATTGTAAATCGGTGCAGCGTGCATGGGAAAAGTGAAGCCGGATTGTGCATTGCAGGATACAGATTGCGGCGGCGGGGCTCTCAGGTATTGAGGCAGTGCTGCGATTGGAAGGTGGACGTGAATCGAATTTTGAGAACTGCTACGGGGGTCGATAGCGAGACTGGGCTCAGGGAATACATGGCAGAGACCCGGTCCAGACGGCGAATTGTCCCCCGCCGCTTCGCTTCTTTTGTTGTTGTTGTTGTTGTTTGCGGAGTTAATGTGTGTAGAGAGGCAGACCGGCGCGAAGGGGGATTAAGAGGATGACATTATGAAGACAAGATGCGATGGAGGGGAAAAAGCAGGAGGGAGAGAAAAGGGCTGGAGGGAGAAGAAGGAGAGCCGTGACCCACGGTGTGACATAGTGCTCATGCCCCTCAGCCCGTGGTCATTGAGATGTAAAACTGTCACAAAGGCTCTTTCCTCTCCCTCTTTCTTCTCCCTCGCTTTTGGCTCTCCTCCCCGTGCTGCTCGCTCTCTCCCTCCGGTGTCTTGTGGCACTGCGTTATCAGTACGCGCGCGCCGCAGGTGTTCAACGCAACACCTTTCACGCGGCGCGAGGCCCAGCCAGGACGCCGAGGAGGAGGAGAGAACAAAATGCCCGCATCGCTGGCCGGATCCCCCTGGCTCGTGAACGTAAGGAGGCCAGGTGAACGGCCAGCTCGGAGTGCAAATCCCCTCGGCCGCACGTCACACCGTCACGGCAGGTGTGCGTCTCTTTGTGTGCGTGCACAGGAGCCGGGGAAATTCAAAGCGAGCGGCCCAAAAAGACAAAAAAATCACACGTTCGCCACCAGAAATAGAAGCGCGTCTGCCACCCATGATTACGAGGTGTTCTGTTCCGTCTCGGGGGGGGGGGGGGGGGGGGGGGGGGGGGGGGGGCGTGAATGCGGTGGAATAAGAGGAGGAGGGTTGATCTACAGTTGAGCCCTGCTCTCTGTCCACGCAACAATAAACTGGCTAAACATTAGCCCGGGTGGCGCGTCCGTCGTACTGTAAGTGATGAGCTCATCCCCGCCGCCGGCTCGTTTGTGCTTTGTCAATTTGCACACTTCAGACGGACGCGGCCCCCCGCCCGCCCCCCCCCCACCCCCTGCAACACATGTTCCCAAGCGCTGGCCGGTGGGAGCCGAGCGGGACGTATGTGCAATGATGTCATGTTTGGAGGGCGAGGGATGGGGAGGGTGTCACATTGAGATGCTAATGTCCCCCCCCCCACCCCCCCCTCATAGTGGAGGGGACAGCTGGAGGGGCACAGAGGATGGCGTCATGTCTCCCCCAATATGAACCACAGAGGAGGGGGGGGGGGGGGGCTCAGGGGGCACTCATTCAGGCAGATCAATGCCCCCGGGCTGTTCTCTGTGTGTGTGCGTCTGTGTGTGTGTGTGTGTGTGTGTGTGTGTCTGTGCTCTCCATTAACAGACGAGTTAAAGAGGGCAACTGAAAGCCACTGAAGAGACTGGAACACACACACACACACACACACACACACACACAGACGAGAGGGAGGAGGGGGCGGGGGGGGGGCCCGTATTGACGAGGCAGTCAATTGTACCAACAGCAGTGATGTAACAGCAGAGGCGCCCATTAACCACAACAGCCAGGCAGGTGTTGTGTGTCACTGTCGGAGCAGTCAATACCGCCGGTGCCCTGCTCCCATTCATCTCGGGAAGAGCCCGAATCAGATCCCCCCCCCCCCCCTCGGCCCGAGCGTGCGCTCCGCATCAGCCCGCACCTCGGAGCCTAAGCTCGACTCGCAGGAAGCGGCTGATGCGAGCGGGGACCGCCGCTCGCTTCCAGCGCACAAAGGAGGCCCGAGCGCTGGGCTCCGACGGGCCAAGAGGGGAAAATAAGCGGTTGCATAAGCGACGAAGTGGGCAGAGGAAAACGGAAAAAGGGAAGTCACCGCTGGCTCGCGCCGCCGATGGCGACACAGTGCCCTCTTTCCCGGCTCCGTGCTCTCTTTTTTTTTTCTCTCCTTCACCTCAAACGTTTTCTCCTTTTTTTTTTTTCCTTTTTCATCAAGAGCGTGCGTTCAGAAGTGGGTTAGTCACATCCTGCCCGAGCAGATTTTCCACAGGCTCGGAGGCGCATGACGTAGCTGCGTGCGGGAGACCCGGGCGGCCAGAGTGCGAGGCAGGGGCTCTACGTCCCTGCTCGGTCTCGGGCTGGACTCTGAGACGGGACGGCGGCGGGCCCGGGAAACCGCTCTCCGCCGCTTGTCCCGCTGCACTGAAGGTGAACTCATCCCTCCCAGTTGACTTTCTGATGTCATGGTCACGGACAGCTGGGCTGCTGTGTGTCACAGGGTATTTTCAGTGACCTCAGCGTGAGTGTACAGTGCGTGCGCTTTTTTCTCCTCCTCCTCCTTCTCCTTCTCCTTATGTGTGCGCGCCTTGTGCGCCCGGATGTGTCATCGTTGTCTTTTGGAGAATGTGAGGCCATGTCTCTTTGGGTTATTCAGTGCACATGATTGTGTGCCCTTTGGACACGCTTTCCCGCGTGTGTGTTTTATTCCGTCTTGACAGCGCCCGGAGGGGAGGGGAGGGGGTGGAGGGGGTGGAGGGGGTGGCGCGATGAGCCAACTGTCATCAACATCACTGTCCCTCCTCGCCGCCATGGCAACCTTAAGTGGAGTGAGGTCAGGCGCTGAGGTGACGATAGCTCCCTATCTCCTGTGCGACCGGCGTCCATTAGCGCCGGCCATGCAAAGCTCCGGCCACAAGGAGGGTGTTTGTAATTGTGTTGACGTAGTGTCACCGTAATGCAATAGCTCTCCAAAAGCCAGACGGGCACACTCAGTCCCGATCCCTTATCTCGGCCTCCTTTCCTGCCAGTAACCCCTTACTCACCGGGGCCCCTCCTGCCCTCCCTGTCGAGCTCGATTTGAGACGCGGGTGACGTCAGCCACTGTAATCGCGGCCCCAATTATTAAACCGGGCCCACAGTCACGCAGGATCAAACGGCGCGGGCGGGTATTTTTAGCGCTCAGGCGTCCACTTCCCGCCGTACGCCCGGAACCCACTTTCTCCCCGGCGTCCAGCGGTGTCTCCAGCGTGGACGGTCCCGTCCTCTGCCTCCCCGGGACGGCTCTCTAACAATGAGCGCACAGAAGGGGAAATGGCTGCGGCGTGATGTCAGGCCCTTCCTGTTGATTTAACTCTCCAGGAACGCGCCGCTTCCTCACAGATACAGTATACTAGCGCGGCGGCGGCGGGGAGGAGGGGGGGGGGGGGCTATATGCAGCACCATTTATTTTCTTGCTGTGTGTGTGTGTGTGTGTGTGAGAACAGTGAGAGCAGGAAGAAACCCTTGAAAGAGCGACCCTTCCTCCCTCTGTTTTATCACTTAGTGACGGCGCAGCACCGCCCATAGGATGACTAGAGAGAGGCTGGAGGCTCCTCAGCGACCCCAGCCGTAAGCTACAAAATGGCTGTGTGGCTTCTGTCGCTGTGAACAGCGCCCGGCGCGGCGGCCGGGCCCCGCCGCGCGTCGACGCTGGGCTCCCTGCCTCCGCCTGCGAGCTCGCCCCGTCGCTCCTCCAGCGTTTCCCTCCACTCCTCCGCCCCCCCGCGTGGAGCGCTGATGTCATTGCTCCGCCGGTTGCCATTAATAGCTGGAAGCAGACAACCCCTCTCCGCTCTGCTCTTAAAGGGACAGCGCTCCCAGAATAACACTTTGGTCATGAGAGTGCGAGAGGGCCTCGGGGGATGTGGGGGTGGGGGGGGACCGGGCTGTTGTGAAATCGCAGCGAAATACCAAAGCTGCTATTTTCTGACCGTTTGCACAACTCAGCGTCGCGGCGTTCGGAGATCTCATATCTGTCGAGTACACAGTCCACGCTGCTGACAATGTGTGCTCTATGCGTGTGTGCGTGTGTGCGCGTTGGCCAGCTGTTGCTACATGAGCAGTGCAGCTGGGTGTGTGTTACAACGGAAGGCAATGTCCTGCCTGTGCCGTGTGCTGTGTGTGCTACTTTAGAAAAGTGATGTCATGTCTCCCTCACTCTCACTCCTCCACCGTTTCTGTGCGCCTTTGTGCGCCGGCGAGTGTGTGTTTGCTCGCACTCCGTCCCAGATTAGGTTAGGCAGGGCTGAACCTAGATTAGGTTCTAATCTCTCTGGGGCTCAGGGTTTCCTTGAAGCACTTCCCTCCCCTTCCACACACTCCTCGGCGAGGTCATTACCCACTCCTCAACACACACACACACACACACATACACACACACACACACACCTCATCCCCACCTTCTCCCATTGGCCTCCACCCTGTAGTTATACAACCGCAGTACTGCAGAGTAATGATGAGTGAGGGTATTTGTGTGTGTGTGTGCGTGCGTGCATGCGTGTGTGTGTGTGTGTGTGCGTATGCCTTTGCAGGATTGGGGGCAAGCAGGGTCTTTGTGTGTGTGTGTGTGCGTGTGCGTGTGCGTGTGCGTGTGCGTGTGCGTGTGCGTGTGCGTGTGTGTGAAGACAAGAGAAATTCAGCTAGCGAATATTAAGCATATGTCGACTGCAAGAGTATGAATGAGTAAGATTATGTTTTTACAGTGAATCTGGTTTGTGAGTGCGTGCCTGCATGTGTGTGCATGGTTGTGTGTGTGCGTGTATGTATGTGTGTGCGTGGTTGTCAGGGGGATGTTACTGGGCCTCTGTCCTGGCCCTGCACCTGTGGCCTCTCTCATTCCCCCAGTCTGACGCAATGCACTGCTACAGGACATGAGCTCATGCAGGAAACAGAGCCCCACATACACACACACTCACACACACACACACACTCACACACATTCACATATGCCAAAAGCGGAGCCGCCTGCCTCTTAAAGGGCCAGATCCATGCATTCCTGGCTGCCCAGCAGTCCACCTAACAGCACACAGGAGCACAGAGAGCCTCTTTTCTGCTCCTGTTGCACTAAGTGGGGCCCAGACATTGTAGCCCAGATTCACCTCAGACAGGCAGACCGCGGGCTCCTGTCTGCTTCGCTAATGGAAGTGCAATGAGAAGCATGAGTGTACCTAACTGTATATGTTCTCTTCTTGTGTCTCTGCAGGAGGCTTTGCTGCTTTCTCCTCCTGTTTCCCCGGCCTGTGCGAAGGGAAACCTGCCACTGCTCTGCCTATGAGCTTGTCCCAGCCCTGCTTGCCTGTGGCTAATGTAGGGCCCACTCGCATCCTGCCACACCTCTACCTTGGCTCACAGAAGGACGTCCTCAACAAGGTACAGTTTGACATTTCGCCATTCAGGGCTCAACATCTCGTCACGTGGCTCAAAATACATGGCTCCTCACCGATTCGATTCTATCTCTGCAGGACCTGATGGCTCAGAATGGCATCACGTACGTGCTGAATGCCAGCAACACCTGCCCCAAGCCAGACTTCATCAGCGAGAGCCACTTCATGCGCATCCCAGTCAACGACAACTACTGCGAGAAACTGCTTCCCTGGCTGGACAAAACGAATGAATTCATCGGTAAGATATAAGAAATCTAATCAGTCTAATGTTTGTGGGTTGAAGATGACTAGTAAAGAGCCACAGAGGGGGCGCCTCCTTCAGAGGGAAGTGAATTCATCTCAAGTTATGTGCTGAAGAATGCCACGGTGATATTCAATATGAGACGCCCTCGCGTTGTCACGTTGTCAAAGCGGTTCACGTGCGGCCCGGGCAACAATGGCGACATGAGGCACAGCACATCCGCTCAGGGGGACCTGCTGAACCCTTCCAGGAAATGCATTCAAAGGACGTCGCTCGTCCCCGGAGACCTCGCGTCGAGGACGTGCATTCATACCTGTCCGTTTCTCTCCCCCACCTACAGACAAAGCTAAGGTGTCAAACTGCAGAGTCATTGTGCACTGCCTGGCTGGAATCTCGCGTTCAGCAACCATCGCCATCGCATACATCATGAAGACAATGGGCTTGTCATCGGATGACGCCTACAGGTACGCTCGCTCCTCCCACCCACCACCAGCTGAGCTAAGGTGTCAGTCCTTGTAAAAAGGAAACTCGCTGTCGGTAGTAATGCTAGACGGCTTTCCACCCCCCTCCTCCCCGGCCGTGAGAAATGAAATTGTTAAATGGCTGCCAGGGAGCAGCACATGCACAAAAGACTCGGCGTTACCCGGCACAATGTTGTTGGCATCACCCTGTCACCAGTTCCTAACGATCGCTCTCCCTCCGTCCAGGTTTGTAAAGGACCGAAGACCGTCCATATCCCCCAACTTCAATTTCCTCGGTCAGCTGCTGGAGTTCGAGAAGGGCCTGCGCTTGCTGCAAGCTTTGACCTCCGACGACAACGCGAAGCAAAACTCCGAGGTCAACGGCGTCAGCGCGGCGTTCGAGATGAACGGCCACCGCTCGAGCTACGACTCGCCCGTGGTGGAGTCCCACATCCCCCCAGAGCCCAAGCTGCCGTCGCCCGCCTCCCTCCAGCAAGGCTTCAACGGCCTGCACCTCTCCGCCGAGAGGATCATGGACACGAACCGGCTCAAGCGCTCCTTCTCCCTGGACATTAAGTCTGTCTACTCCCCCAACAGCCCCAGCACGGCGCCCACACACTCTGAAGACGTCCCCAAGCTGTGCAAGCTGGACAGCCCGGGAACAGGCATCTCCAACGGTATCTGCTCCCAGTCCCCCGTCCCAGACAGCCCCAGCTCCTCCGACTCGCCCTTCCCCTCCCCCGGCAGCGGGGGCAGCATCGGGGGCCTGGGCCTCGCAGGAAACGAGGGAGTCCACCGCTCGGGTTCCTCGTCGTCCAGACCCCGGAGGAAACCCAAGCACTGCTCGGGCAGTTCCCCCATCCGCTCCCAACCGCACCAACCTCCGCAGTCCCTCAGCCTGTCGCTGGACTGCAAGAGCCCCGGCCTGGATGAGAGCCTGAAGGGCTCCCTGCTCCTGTCGCTGCCCTCCCTGCCCGCCGTGGGCTCCGGGGCCATGTGGACCAAACACAGAGACACTGTCCAGGCCACCACGCCGGTGACCCCCGTCACGCCCACCACCGACGCCCCCTGGCACTTCGGGGCGGAGGAGGGCGGCGACGGGGGCATGGAGCTGGGCGGCGGGGGCGTGGCGGGCGGCGAGGAGTCGTCGGTGCGGTTCGGGAGCAGCTCGGCGTACGTGGCGTTCGGCTGCAGCGAGGGCGTGCGGTTACGGGACAAGGCGCAGCGGGAGAAGGCGGCGGCGGCGCCGCCCACGCAGAGGGACCACGCCGTGGCCATGTCCAACGGCTCGGGCCCCGGCAGCGGGCCGGCCCCGGAGAAGCAGTTCAAGAGGCGCAGCTGCCAGATGGAGTTCGAGGAGGGCATCTCCGAGACGCGGTCCCGGGAGGAGCTGGGGAAGATCGGGAAGCAGTCCAGCTTCTCCGGCAGCATGGAGATCATCGAGGTGTCCTGACAGATAGTGGACACGGTCAGAGCCGTCCCCTGGGGGCCCAAATGGACTTGGTTAGAGGGAGTAGAAGGAGAGGACATGTGACGCAGGGCAGGAGAGGCGTTTTTTTTGTGCCCCCCACCGCCACCCCCCCCACCCCCACAGACAGTGTTAAAGACTCCCAACTGAGAGAAGGAACATAAGCCGGTCCACAAGCGGAGAGCTGATCTGAAATCGTCAGCCAGTGGGCTACCGCTCACACCTGGACAGACAGGGCCAGCGACGTGGTGCTCAGCAGACCATCCACAACCATGGTGAACTCTCAAACACAACCTGAAGATGAGTCCGGGGGAGGGGGGGGGGGGGGTGAACAGGGACGACTCTGCTAGGAGGTACTGAACTGTTCCTAAGCTCTGTCACAGAGAGGAGGTCTGGACCCGGAGCAAGTGTCATGTTGCATCCTTACTATATAGAATATCCCTATTTTGACAGATCAGACACAAACTGCTTGCCTGCGGTCCAATGTAGTGTGCTTCTGTGGGTGTATACCTTGTGATTTGAACCAAGCCCCGTGCCCTCGCCCCCCTCCCCTCGCCCCCCTCTGAAGTGTCAGAAAGCCTCAGACCCTCGCACGGCTACGTCCCCCCCCCCCCACACTTCCTTCCGCGGCCACTCTGCCCGCTGCGGACTCTGCCCGACAACACGGACGACAGCAACAGACTCGTCACAGCACCGTCTCCTCACACCACCACAGCACAAGGCGGAGAGATCCCAAGGACTCCATCTGAAGGCGGTACTGTGTCCAAACAATGAAGGATCCTCAGCGCTCCGCTGCTGCTGCTGCTGCTGCTGCTGAAAGGACTCTCGAGCTGGAGGTTTGCAGCCCCGGGCAGTGTTCGCTCCCCCCACCTAAAGCACAGTGCGTCTCTCCTGACTTTGGCTCCCGTTTTTCTAGTGTTCCACCGTGATGGGGCTGAGGTGTGGGGATGGTCGGGGACCTCCTTCAGGGGCCCTACTCCCTCCCGCTGCCCCCAGCCACCACCCATGGTCACCACTGAGCATGCGCCAGAGAGGCTGACTCCAGACAGACAAATACTATATATACAATATGAATATATATAGCAATTTTAATGGACTTCTAATGGACACTTTTTGTTCAGTTATAGTTTTAATTTATTGTATTGGTTCATTCTGGTAATGAGAAATAATATAATGTTTTGTGGATTTATTTCCTTTTTTTTTTTTTTTTCTTTTGTTGAAATATTATTATTATTATTATTATTATTTGCTGTATGGTATTTATGAACACACACAAACAAACAAATACACACATTCAACAAAATCAAGTAAGCAATATGTGCTGTTCCTTCTTTGGGGAGATTGATGTATGACTTCAAACAAAAAATGCACTTTTCTGTGCTGTGTTCCCTCACGCCCCCGACGTCTCGACCCGTGTCCGAACAACTCCGGGGACTCTGCTTTTGTTTGGGGGGGGGGGAGGGAGAGAGCGACGTCTGCGAGGGCAGTCAAAGTGTTAAAGGCAGAGGGCTGCTCTGCCCCGGGGGGGAGGAGGAGGACGAGGCGGCCGCACGCCCTCTGCTCACGTGCAATGAAACGTTTTCTACCCGTCTTGTCACCAGGGCTTGCATAGCCACGGCGATATGCAAACGCTCCCTCGCCACTTTCCTCTCCGAGCCAGCACCAGTTCATCATCATCGATGGCACGTCCCACCAAAGCTGAAACCACCACCACACACACACGCACACGCGCACACACACACACCCCGATACTGTATGCACTTACATATATTTTCACACGTGTAAAGCATAGATCCTACACACACCCTTTTGTTCATTCTCAGGGGATCTTTCAGTGAGCCAAGCCCGGCACAGGGTACACCGCTGCTGGTACATCAGCACAATGCATGTCCATAAAGCTCCCTGGCTATTGTTTTCCACCTCTCTCTCTCTCTCTCTCTCTCTCTCTCTCTCTCTCTCTGTCTATCTTTTGCTCCTTTCTGTCTTCGTTTGCTCTCGTTTCTTATTTTCCAAAGCATTGCTACAGACCGCATCGTAAAAGCAGAAAGAGAGAGAAAAAAAAAAAAGAGGATCTTCATATCTCTGAGGTGAAAGAAAATGGAGAACCTTGCTCTCCTGGTGCGAGATTATTTATTTATAATGCATAAATGTGTTTTATTTTTCCTTGGACCCTTGATTAGCTTTTCGCTCTGGTGATCTCTGACCTTTGACCCTGGGCTGCTGCAGCCACAGACAGCCCAGATAGATTCCTCCGTGCCCCCACGAGGTTCGAGCCGACCTCTCCTCATCCTCATCCCTATATTTTTAAGAGATGTTGTTAGAATTATTTATGACATGTAACAAAGATGATGCAGGCTGTCCCATTTGCTAAAATTGTTGTTATTGATTATTATTATTAATAATATCATTATTATTATTATTATTTGTATAACTATTATTATTATTATTATGTTGTGTAAATAGCAACGCATCTAAGAACACTGATGAATTTAGATGAGTTTTTAAAAGAAAATCCTGATACCTTAGGCTGCTTGACGTAAAAATACCTCAGGTTCTATTGAAAGGCTTTTCCTTCCCCTGTACATGTTTTGTGAAAATGAGACAAAAATACAGATATGACAAAATACAACCTCCTCTCTGCTTCTCCTTCTTCTTCTCGTGTGCTGACCTGGACCGGGGGCTGGTGGGGGGGGGGGGGGGATTCCACGCCACAGACAAACAAGGCATTATCCATGTCCAGGAGTCTTAGTATTGATTTTGTGTTTAACCAGCTCCACTCTCTGTCCACACAACACTGGGTCATTGGTTTTTCTCCCCCCCCCCCCCTCCTCAGACTGCGCCACGTGCTTCGGTATGCTAATGGGACGTGAATTATTTAAGACGCAGAGGACGAGCACAGAAAAACCCCATTCAAAGTACGTTGAAATATGTCAGTGGGCATACATTACTGTTCATCAGCAAGGAGAGATGAATACAAATGTCCTGGACACTCACACCTTGAGGCAATTTAGAGCTTTAAATATACTTAAACGCGCATGGTTTTAGACGGTGGGAGGACACTGTTACCCAGGCGAATCCCACGCAGGTATAGGGGGAACATGCAGACTCCCCACAGAGACACACAGGTCAAACCTGAGACCCTCTTGCCGTGAGGAGACAGCACTGAACCACCAAATCACCGTGCTGCAAGACTGTGAATGCGGTGGAGAGGAAGAAGGAAGGAAATAAAAGTGGAAGCACGGTGACTCCAGACCTGCACCCAGACAGCACATACCTCCATCCAGACGCAGCAGAGGTAATTCACACTGACGCTGATGCGTGATTCACTGAAAGCTCAGAAATAGAGGCAGCGCCTGAACGCATCACACTCCAGCACAACCCGATGTTTTCAGGAATAAAGCCTGCCTGTAGCCTGCAACAGAACAAAAAAAACACTTTCACAAAAAAACACTGGGCTCACCCAGTTTTTGTGTAATCATGTGCACTACCAAGCAGCAACATAAAGACAGACAACTGTGAAAAGAAACGTAGAAGGTAGGCATTATTTCATACTTTATTGATAATTGGGCTGAAATATATGATTCTGCAGCCAGGAGGAGCTTTCTCTGTGAGGCAGCTCTTCTGTGTTCTTCCAAATGTAGTCTGACAAATACCACCATGCACCTCTGAGACTCACTGATAACAATTAGATATAGCAATGATCAATAAACACGACGTTCCCATACGATTTACCTGCGTGGATGTCAACTGTTAAACCAGAGAAGAATACTAAAAGCAATTTTGTGAAAACTCAGCAGCATGAACATGTGAGAGACTGGCGGCCAGTCATTGCGGAGACAGACGCCGGGAGGCAAATCTCCACAGGAGAGACATAAAAACACAAATATGTGTCTGTGTGTGTGTGTGTGTGTGTGTGTGTCTGAGTGTCTGAGAACAGAGACACCACACCTCCATCTTCCCTCAGACTGACTCAGATGCTGCTGTTATCCCTCTGATTCCTCATCTCGCACCCAACACACACACAACTGGAGCTCAGGTCCCTCACCTCATCCTTATTCTGACCGTGTGTGCGTGTGCGTGTGCGTGTGTGTGCGTGTGTGTGTGTGTGTGCAGGAGCCAGAGGGCGGCGGGCGAGGGAGCTGTGTTTGCCGCTGATGTGATGTGTTTGTACAGCGCTCACCTCAGGGGCTGAGAGAGAATGAGGTGAGGCGGCGGTGTAGTGTGTGTGAGAAAGACAAAGACAAAGAGAGGTATTTGCCCCCCGGAGGACACAGAGTACACCGGCGGTACACAAAACAACACAGCGTCCAGCTCCGGCAGGGGTGGGATTCTCATCGAGCGCCCTCAGTGGGGGCTTTCGCACAAGAGGCAGTTTTGGTTTCATGATGTCATGGTGGAATTTCACCACGCGTAATCAAACAACATCTCCCTCTGCAAACAAAGCAAGCATCCCGCCCGGAGCCCTGCCGTTTGGCTCGATCCAGACAGAACAAGCCACTGTGTTGTTCTGGGATGGATGGACGGCTGAGGAAGGAGAGGCAGCAAGGAAACGCGCATGCACACGCACGCACGCACACGCACGCACGCACACGCACGCACGCACACGCACACACACACAAGCAAAAGCAGCACTGTCTTAATGAGCGCTGCACCAATAAGAGACAGGCAGAGGTAATGGCATTACTGGCATCTCCAGCTGAGTCTCTCTGTTCTTGCATGTCTCAGTGTGAGTATGCGTGTGTGTCTATGTGTGCATGTTTTATGAGCATCATGGGAATTCCCCATGACAAGACCACCACGGTTATGGACTGCAGCGCAAATCCCAGTTTCTCACTTTCAGTCTCTCTGACATGAGCCCACTGTATCTGTGCGTGCGTGCGTGTGTGTGTTTATCGCCTGGATCACAACAGATAATCCTTTCACAATATGTGTGCGGATCCGTATGAGTGTCTCTACAGTATGTGTGTGTGTGTGTGTGTGTGTGTGTGTGTGTTTCAAGGTGCCCTCAGCTCGTATTAAATGGATCTGCATCTCGGGTAACTGCAGGTCTGCAGTCTGCGCTGAGGTTTGCACTTCTGTTCAGGTTTCCTGTTGCCAAAGCACCGAACGCCCCTCGGCGAGTTGAAACAGCATCCTCGTACAGTCCGTCTCACTTTGCGCCGTCGTTGCCTCGGTTTTCATTCACCGCATCTTCATTTCACGTGCCCTTCCCTCACTAACAAACACTGGACCCAGAAGGGTTGAATGGACCATTCATCCTTGTTGCCTGGCGCTAATATAGAAGCTATGGGACACCGGTTTCATCAAAGATGCTGTTTTTAATTTTCAAAGATGCACTTTAACACATCACATATGTGTGTATATGTGCCAGCAGTAAAAGTGTTTTCAAGTAAATGTATGCACCGGGCATCCTTTCAGAAGGTGGTTTTTCATCTGTATTAAGAAATTTGCATATGAGATATCCTCACCTGTTCCCAAGCTGATGCCTCTCTGACTGACTGTACGTCTGATTGTCTGAAACTCAAAGAGAACGCTTTGTGCTTTCTGCCAGGAAAAAAATGTTTCAACGATTAATCCATGATCACTATTGTTGTCGCCTAATTTGTGGTGGTGTCAGCTCCAATCTGCATCCGCTCTGTCCTGATTCATCACTCGCTTTGCTCAGAATCCTGTATGTTTACACAAACGTGCTCATCCATGCAGTCACTGGGTTTTGGCACATTTGTTTCCGGAGTTACATATACTCTTACGTGACTTTGTCCGTCTATGAATGAACGGCCGTGCTGTGCTTTTCACGCCAGTAAAACTCATTCGAAACCGAACTGAAGCAGCATCTGTGCACAAATGTGTGCCGCATCTGTCTGTGTGTGTGTGTGTGTGTGTGTGTGTGCATTTGAGAAAGAGAGAGAGGGAGAGAGAGAGAGAGTCTGGGGCTGATGGGTACCAGACGTATCCATGCTGAGGGGCTGCCTGGCGCCTGCTCTCAGGCCGTCTATATGGAAACAGTTAGGATGCGTTACGTCAGCAGGCTACGGCACCAGCTCCCCGCTTTTCCACTCACACACATGTGCGCTCACATCCCAAAGTGCACTTACGCACGCACATATTTTCGCCGAACATGCCCCCTTTCCTCTCCTCTCCTCTCCTCTCCTCTCCTCTCCTCTCCTCTCCTCTCCTCTCCTCTCCTCTCCTCTCCTCTCCTCCTCTCCTCTGCGCCTTTTCCTTTTCGCACACTTCTCATCCCAGAGCCACACACTCGCCACACGCGTTTGCTGCTCGAAAGTTGCGTCAGCGCAGCATTCCGTGCTTTTCCACGCGTCACTAGGAATGGCCGACTCCAAACAGCATTTCTTGCCCTTTTTTTTCCATGGAAAACTCTTGTCCTTATATAACCCTGGAGTCTGGCAGCCTGCTCATCCTACTATCCCCAGCCCCCCTTCTCTGTCTGTCTCCCTCTCTCTAACCTCTCTCTCATCCCTATCCATCTCTCACGCAAGTGGGCAAAACTTGCGCTCTGCGGCCTGGGAGGCCGGGCGGCCTGTGGTAGTTTCCCTGGCCTCCATGCCAGGCCGGCAGGACCTTCTTGGTACAGACATGTGTGTCCAATATTTCTCTTCCTGCCGCTGCCCTCCCTCAGTCATGAGCACACTCATGAGTCCGTCTTCATTTGGACGTGAATTACAACTCACCGCATTGAAATGAGCTAAATAAATGAACGGAGGGAGATCATTAGTGCGTTTTCTGCAGCGGCAAGCCAGGATTTGCGTGTGTGTGTGTATGTGTGTGTGTGGAGCCTGTGGTGAAGAGGAATCCCTGTCTGGCTCGTAGGCTCAGCAGGCCACAGGTAATCCACTTTAATGCAGTTAGTGTTGTCATGGCCGCCGCGTTGCAGCAAGACCAGAGGGGGTGTCTAGACTGGCATACCGGAGGAAAACAAAGGAAAGCTGCAAGGAGCAAACTCTGAGCCCTTAATAGGAGCAGACGCTGATCAGAGAGACAGCGAGGGATCTGCCTGGGTGGACTGTCATGAATCTGAATGACAGGATCGTGTTTGTCTCCATCCGTGGTGCAGATTGGGGGCCTGAGGTGCGATTCGCGCACAAAGCAGAAGTATTTGCTTTATTCGATTTATTTTATCTAAACCATGTTAGTCCCGTTGAGATGAAAGATCTCTCTTACCAGGGAGACCTGGCCAAGGCACTTACACAGTCACAGTAGAAGTAGAAATCTTACATAATACACTTGCACACAGCTTGCACAGGCTGGATTCTGCTGCTTCTCAGCCGGGCTTTCAGTGAATCGGACAATGTTTTGAAGTTGAAGTTGACAGTAGGATCAAAAGTGTTCTCTCTTAATTCTGCTCTTACTCAGGTAATATCCACCTGTCCTTCATCTTTCCTACTCTGTACCATAAAGGTCTATACCATAAAGGTCTACACAGTGGATCCTATTCCAGGGTACACTAGAGCACCCGACACATATTCAGTACCTCATTCATTCTCCTCATCAACCTAAACACACTGTCCTCACATACCAGTGACTGAGGTAACATACACAGAACCACAGAACCACCAGCTCACTTTGGGACGGAGAATACAGAGGTGAGATAAAACACCACGGTTATTAAACACATCTTGGTGCCCTGTGACACGCTCCATCTGGCATTGGGAGACACTGAGCAGACACATTCATATACAACAGATGTCCATGGTCAGCAACAGATAAGCTTGTTTCCACCAGTTTAGTCGTGTTAAGAGAAATGCTCCTTTCTATAATCAAGTTTCTCTCTGTTTTCTCTTTCCCCACATACTGACGGCATGATATGTGATGTTTGTCTTCATGATTACTCAGGCAGGTGTTGTATAACTGACTGCTGCCACCTACTGCTGGCTCAGAGTCCGTCCCCTCTGACAGGAAGCTGAGAGCCGATCGATACTTTTGTTCCAGCAGCGGCGGCGGATTGGATGCACATCCGTTTGTCAATCCTCAGGTTTCGCTTTGCTCCTCTTTTCAGCAAACTAAATGAATGGATGAGGAGAGAAAGAGTGCGTGTGCCACAGGCAGCCACCCTCTCTTCACTGTCAGTCTGTGTGTGTGTGTGTGTGTGTGTGCGTGCCCATGGGTCTATGTATATTCAAAGTGCTGACTAAAGCAGCTGCTGGTGCTGACATCTGTCTCTGTCTTTCTAATGGGTGAACAAACTGCAGCTCGCTCTCGCTCTCACTCAGCATCAGCCCCATCAGCACTCTCTGCCCAGGTCCGAACCCCATCGATGTGTCAACACACACACACACACAGGCGCACACACAGTATTCCTGCTAGTCGGCAGCACAGCAGCGCGTATCCCATATCTCAGCGTCTGCACCTCCAAAACCACATCCTGGACCACCACCGGAGAACGGCGGGCTTCAGGTGGACGAGGCGCAGAGGACCCAAGGTCAGACGCTGCCTCATCTGGGGTGATCAAAGGTTGGACTGAAGGCAAGTCTGAAGGTGCTGCTCCTCCGGTTCGGGTGAAACAGTGAAACAACCATATGTCAATGTCTTACCCCATCTTCTTCTCACCCCCTTACATCACAGCAAAGCTATTGGCAAACAACATTTCTTTTTCTTTATATCCATTTGAATCAGTGATGTGGAGCTGCAACTGTGGACAGCTATTTTACACCCAGGTCTCATGTTGGACCGGTCATCAGTTTTGGGTGCAGCATCTCGCCCACGTGTTGGCAGCTGGAGGATCTAAGCATCATCCCTCCAATCTGAGGAGAAGAAACACACACACTGCATTTTGCCTCCAGTATGGCAGAATAGTAAAACAGTTTACTGTTGATCTTCGAGAGACTGAACCTGTCATTTTAGCTAAGAATCCCTCTTCACAATGTTTCTGTGCAACCCCCGAATGACCTCACGTCACATTTACCCAAAGGCTCTTCTTGAAGTAGGTAACACGCCATGCATGTTTCACATGAAATATGCATACCTATGAGGGATTTTACATGATTGTTGACAGGGACATTCCTTCCCAGACGCCAAGCAAAGGTGTCATGAAGCAAACCCCCATTTTCACTGCAAACACGTCTCGCACGCTTGAGGTCTGGCAGACCGGTCTAACCAACACAAGGACACGATGACTTGTGTGTTGCTAAAACAAAAGGCTGAATCTCACACACGCAGCAGACTGCTCGCTGCTGACACACAGTGTCTGTGGCTGCCGCTCTGTTATCATTTCTCCTCTCTCTGCCCATGACCTCAGAGCCACATGCAAGCTATTTCTGTTGAGTTGCTTCTGGCTGAAAATGACTTCATGTCTGATTTGCTTGAAACAGAGAGAAGGGGAGGGTGGGTGGGTGAGTGGGTGGGTTGGGAAGGCTGTATTGCTGCGTGCATGGAAAATTTACTGCATTATAGTAGGATGCTTTGAGTGAGAATGCCGTTGGGTTCGGGCTTGGATGCACCAGGGTCAGGACTGTGCAAGTAATGCATCTTGCAACCCTCCCTATTGAAGGTGACCTAGAATGTCTGAATGGAGTGTTTATTCTTGTTCTCTGGCGTTAACATAGAAGCAATGGAAAATTGATTTAAATGGGAAATACCTCGGATGCTATTTTATGAGGCCTTTGCTATTCAGGTGTGAGAATAAAACACCATTTCAAGATGCCATAGATACCATTTCAATATCAAAGATATTACTATATAAATGTGAGACATGGTGGGGTTTTTGTTTTTAGCAAGCAATAGACTGTTGTTCAACAAAGAGAAGGTATAAATTGTTAATTTCAAGGACTCTTTTAAGATATTATGTATTTTAATGCTGTAAAATGGTTGAAGGTCTCTTTTAACTTCTCTTCTCTTCTTTTCTCCCTCCTTTCTCCAAGCCGCCCATCTTTCCCCACCATGCCACTGGCTTTGCTGTCCCTCAGCAGTTTCAGATGCGTCCCCTCCCCCTGCCCCACCTCTCCCCTCCTTGCTGGGAGGAGAACGCTGGAGCCAGGTAGCCCTGCAGACATGATTAATGTGGCTGAGACTGACTCACAGGCCGAGACATCAGCCGTCAGTGTGGAGCCAGCAATGACACAAGCATCAGAAAACACACACACACACACACACACACACACATTACGGTATATGCTGGATCGACACAGAGGCAGACAGACTTGGCGGTGCCGCCAATATGAAATGCAGTCATGCGAGACGTCATGATCATCACCTTATATTGTGTGATCATTATTTAGAAACTGAAAATGTATCCATCGACGGTGAGATCAGACGACTATCAGTAAATGTGACACACACACGCACACACACGCACACACACACACACACCCTGTCTGTATGCATGAAGGTAGTTGGGTAAATATAAATGTATTTAAGTAAATCATTGGCTTTTAGCTTACAATTAGCTTTGTTTTTTTATGCCACTGTTTTGTAAATTGCTGTTGTGCTAAATAATAAGTTAAACTTGTTTTTATTTGAAATGCATTGAAGGTAGCAGAAAACCCGGGATTGATCTCTTTGTTCCAGACCATGAGAATGATCCTCTTTGCAATGGCTTTACCAGACTTCATCTACAAAGTTTTGAGCTTCTAGATGTGTGAGCCAGTCTCTGGATTAGGAGGGGAGTCACGTCCACAAACAACTGAGAAACCCTGAGAAACCTCTTAAGGAAACCTGAGGAGTCTGGTGCAGAGCCGAAACACTCTGCTTCGCTTTCGATGCGGTTATTGATTTTTAATATTCAGTTGTGAGTGCGTGATAATGAATCACTATGATTACCGGACATTTACTGAGGTAATGTGTTTTGTTTTCAGGTGGTTACCTTGACATTGGCGGCTGTGGAAAATGATATTCGCAGAATTTCGAAATCAGACACTCCCAAGCAAAACATAGTTTGGGTTTTACGAGGACATAAAACGTCTTTTATAAAGCGACAAAACAAATGTTATAGTTGCCGTGTAATTTATATTAATGCAAAAACACGTGTGCGTGCGTGCGCGCGCGTGCCCCTCGTTGCGACTATTGAACATTTATTATTCATGCAAGAGTAATGTGAGGTGTCTCCGTTTTAATGCCTACTAATGGCTTTTTGAGTTACCGCTGCCAGCAATGAATAAATCATATCAGTCACGGTGCAGCAGATACCTCACTCCCCCTGGCACCAAGCTGATGTGTAGGTATGTGGCAGTGTGTGTACGTGTGTATGTGTGTGTATGTGTGTGTGTGTTTTCACAGGATGTCTATTTTTTTGGAAAAGGTTAAAGGATTTGAAAGAAAACCTTTTGGGTGATATCATAGCAATTGTGCGTGTGTGTGTGAGTGTGTGTGTGCGTGTGTGTGTGTGTGTGTGCACCTTAGAAGAGGACATTCTGTTATGTTACAGTCGGAAAAACACAGGCGTGAGAAATGAAATGAGCAGTGTCTCACAGGAAGATGTGAATGGAGCCCAGGCACTGTTAATGTGGTTCTCTGCTGTGACACCTCTTCCCACATACCGGCCTAAAAACAAATGGCCGTCACTGCGAAGCTGAAACACTGAATTACAAGAAAACAAACGGAGTGATTTTTGCTGTGAGCGTCGAAGAAAGGGACGCGGAAGAAACGCCCAGGTGAGGTCGACGCAGATCCGAGTATCGACAGCAGCATGTTTCCCAGGCTTCCTGCAGTTAATGCTAATGTTCCCGCGTCACGCTGGCGCTTAACTGATTTTCTGGACATGATCACACATCTAAAGCAGGAGCTGAAGCAGGTGAGCACAACAAAAAAAAGAGGTCACAGCTGCACGGTGTAACAACAACAGTGTGCTAATACCATCTTTATGAGGCTCGTAACATGTGTCTTCGTTGACACAGGCCGTCATGCCATAGCGCTGAGGATGTCCAAGGGGCACGAGTGCTGGACCCCGTGTCTCACAGAGACAGCTCAGAATTAAAATCACACTCAGATGTCCACAATCGGATGCCTTGTAGTTAAGGATCTCGACTTGTAACCCAAAGTCTCAGGACCCTGAGCAGGGCAACTCACCCGTATTGCTTCCCAGGAGCTGCAATTCCTTACTTTCTCAAAGCAAACATCTCCAACGGGACTAAGTATCCATTCCAGTGTATTCTATTTCTGTCGGAAGGTCTGTGGTTCGGTCAATCCCAGCCCCCCTGCAGCTTTCACGTTCAAGTATCCTTGTATGTCTGCAGATGGTAGGAAATCCTGGCAGACAAACTGAACATGAGTGAATGTGTGTGAATGGAGTCAATGCAAAATCTGTCTTTAAAGCAGTTTGAGTGATCATATAGAATATAAAAGTGCGACATAAGTAGTAAGAAATAAGAGCAAATTGTAGACTGTGGATAAAGCATGTTACACCTGTGCTTTTCCTGCTACATAACTGCTTGGACAAATTGCAATCATGCTACACTGTACATACAGTTAAATATAGATATAAACACTCAATTCTTCAGGCTATAACAACACACAGTCATTCTCTCCTGAGCTGCATTAGATGAACTCTCTCTGAGCTCTCTCGTGCTCTGCAGTGTTGGGATGATGTAGAATGGGAACATATCGACCCCTGAATGGCTCTTTATCGACGGCTGGATGGATTTCAGGAAGTGACCTTGGCTAACTTAGACGAGCACCTGACCAGAGGCTGGCTCACTTTCCCACAGCGCACATCTCTGGCACCAGCCGATGGGCTGAAAACACACTGTGGCTTCAACCCTGTGAGAGGAAAACACAGCCGGCCAGCCTGAGCTGAGGTCATTGGAGATAGAGTGTAGGTCGTGGTGGCCATGCTAAATTAATGTGTGTCCTACACTGTTGAGGGCAAATCCTGAAGCTGTTCATAACACACAGATATGCTGAAATGTTATTGCTATTGTAATTTTCTATTTTGGGATATCAATTAGTAAAACTGTGTTTGTTGACTGTCAGCAACAAAACTGTTGGTAATAAGGAGAGTATAGGGTTCACAAGTCATCAAACTTTTGACATGTGCCCCGAACTCCACCCCCTCGACCCTGTGTCCCCCGCCCTCCTGCAAAACCCATACGTCACATTTTTGACAGGTCTGATGTCATCCCCACCCCACCCATAATCTGAATATTATGAGGCGTATATATAAAGGGCATGCACTTCACATGATGGTTTACATGTGAAGGTCAATCGTTTAAAAAGCACATTCCTGTTTTACTGTCATCCACTTCAGGATGTGTGAACTGTGCGGGCCTTTAGGAGCAAACTGATTGGACCCTTATTGACATGGGGCTGGGGCTATGTATTCAGGTACAAGACGAGGAGCATGAAACACTGGGGGCCTGGACAGGTCTCGCCATTCTGTCTTCCAGCGACTGGGGTGTGTTAAGGCTGGTCCACCCTAGAAATGTGAACGAGAATAAAAACCAAGCTGATCCTGGAAATGCAAAAAAAAAAAACAAAAACAGTCCTTTCCCCAGGACCCATTTATTAACTGGTATCACGTTGACAACATTGAGACTGAGATAAAAACATTTCCAAACAAATCGGTAGAATTGACTTGCGGCCAGGAACTGAAAACCTGAATCTGGCTCATATAAACAGTTGATGCCGAGATCATTCAGTATCATTCAGCAGTGACAGGAACTATCCAACCATTGGGTCTATGGTGAACGATGATGTATGAAAAGACATATTAGCCGAAGAGTGTCAAAAGGAAAAAGAAAAGCACTATGAATTGCCTTGTGTTGGAATAATGATACACACAAATAAACGTGCCTTGCCTTATACCTCATTAATGAAGGTTTGGTCCTCATCAGTTCCAAACATGGAGTAGAAACTGTCAAAAGACACTCCTACTAGACCAGACGAGTTTCTCCTGTGTGCTAAGCAACGGCTGTATTACACATAAACCTGTGAAATAGAAACTTAAGTAAATGCGGTGACGTATCGGCACAGGCCCGTGTCAAGAAAGATTCCACACCGCCCTCGTGTGGTCATCCAGAGAATAACACCGGCGCTGCACGCGCCTCTAGCAAGCTGTCAATCATCAGCTCAGCTCCGCCCCTCACGGCGCTGATTGGCTGCCAGCCGGACGCTGAAATGACGACGGGCCAACCAGGCGGCTCTGCCTCCTGTTAACAGGGCTCCTGTTGTGAGTGCCCTCTCAGTCACCTGTGCGTGCTCCTGGTATTTTTAGAAGCAGGGGGGAGGGAGGGAGAGAGGGAGAGAGGAAAAAGGAAGGAGAGGGTGAGACAGAAAAAGAAGAAGAGCGGGGGCCTGATGACCGTCATAAGTCTTGCTCCAATTGGGAGAGAGGCAGACGGGATGAGAGGGAGCGCGGCCGCTTTTTGTTCGGATCGATCCCATCTTTGCAAACTGCATCTGTGCGACCGCTGGATATCTTAAAGGGGGAAAATGGCTGAATGAGGAGGAGGATGTGGAAAATGGGAGGGAGCTATTAAAAGCTACAAAGAGTGACGGATGATGGGGTCAAGGTCAAGGCCTGGGAGGTGTGAGACTAAATGTATTCTGGTACCAAAAACAGAAAACCATCAAAAAATGAAGCGGAATGTCATGTCATTAAATATGCAGGGATTGTTATTATGGTAAAATGAAGAACGGCCATCATTTATTGAAGTCTAGAATAAAAACATCCAGAGCAAGGAGACCTATACCAGCCGACCAGCAGGTCAGCACATAAAAAACAGCTTCTTCTGCCTCTGAGAACAAGCAGAGCGGTACTGCTGATAGTATAAAATAATTGAGCCCGCGCTACAGTTATCGTGGCTGTGGCTGCCCGGCCTGCACAGGCTCACACCGAGGGTCAGTGCACATGAATGCCCCTCTGTTAAGAGTTATGACCTGCAATGTCGTTTGTCTTGGTTTCGGCCAAATATTTCATCCTGCTCTATATGGTCTACTGATGGAAACTATGGAAAGCTCACTAAAGGCGAAGACACAGATAGTTTAACCCACCCCCTTTTGACCCCCCTCCCCCCAGCCCAAGCAATGTGTACGTATATTCTGTCACCTCTGATCGCCATCCAGCACAGTGGCACACAGCAGCCTGCAGGTGACAGGTTCATTACACGCCCACAGACCCTGAGATCTGAGGCTGCTTTTAAAGTGGTGTAATAATGCCTGGCCCGGGGCTCCGGCTGTGTGGCTGCGACTTGAAGGAGGCTTTGTTGGATAACTGCAGTCTATTCCCAGCCAACGATGTGCATGGGGTCCAAAAATATCATCATATCGTCATCCATCCATACATTTCTGGACTGGAATGGAGGTTAAAAGTAGTCATATCTTTACAGAGAGATGTGATCTATCTATCTATGTATCTATCTATGTATCTATCTATCTATCTATCTATCTATCTATCTATCTATCTATCTATCTATCTATCTATCTATCTACTGATTCAGGCCTAATTCGGGACTCCAGGACCATCAGGAGTGAACGCTGTCTCCTTCAAGGAGTTGCAAGTCATGGCAACTCATGAAGATGTTTAGACCTACATCTCCACAGACATATCTCCACCTGTATCTCACACAGAAATACGTTTCCTTTTTAAATGTAATTCCATAAAAACATAAATAAAATTAAAAAAAGAAAAAGAAAAGTAGCACTTTCGGAAATGATGAAACCCCGGCGCTGTGTATACTGAGTGAGGAGCGTCCTAGCGTAGCCTCATCGTGGTGGGGGTCTGCAGCAGACCAGCCAGCGTCACTGCTGCATCCATGTTCATATGTACATAACAGGCTGCGTGACACGCATCTTACGCACTCCCAGGCAGCGGAGTGGGTCGGGTCTGTGTTTACTTCCGGACTCGGATTTAGACTTGGCTCAGACGGCAGCAGCAGCAGCAGCAGCTCCAGCAGCAGCAGCAGCGGCTCCTCCGGAGGTCCAGGCTGTCACACGCAGCTCGGTACCCGCACAGGGCTTCATGACAGCGGCTAGCGGCTGCAGCCCGGACACCGCTGCCCCGCTCTCCTCCTCTCTCCTCCGAGCTCAAAGTCACAGTGGGAGCTGCTGCTCCTCCTCCTCCTCCTCCAGCACCAGCAGCGGCAGCAGCAGCAGCTAACGCACACCGACCTGCCTGTGATGATCCCCGCTACACCACAACAAGGACAAGCGCTCCGGGTGTGAGCGGCCGTCGGGAGGGCAGACAGAGCCGGGACCCCGGGAGGGGAGGACCAGAGCGAGGCCGCCGGGGCAGCGAGGGTGGTGGCCGGCTGAAGTAAGGGGGTCACCACTAGGTCCTGGTGGATTTATCCCCTGCCTGCCTGCCGCCTGCCTGCCTGCCTGCCTGCCTCCTGCCAGCTAACGCTAGCTCCTCTAGCTAGCTGCTCCCAGCACCATGGACTGGTTAATGGGGTGAGTACTGACGGCTAGCCGGGCTGAACCAGCCTGCCCTCCCGTGTCAGGTCAGAGCCTCCCCCGCACAGGGAGCGGCTCCTCCGCGGGCACGCTTCGCACAGGTGCACGGGCTCCTGAATACACACTGTCCACGTTAATTTAGCCCCCCCATCCACTTGCCTAGCTTAGCCTAGCCTTAGCTAGCCTAGCCTGGCTAAGCTAAACTGGCAGCGGGCTCGTGTTCCGTAACGGTAGAGGCGTTGTGCCCGGGGCCGGGGGGGTATTTTTGGGCATCTCCCCGGCCTGCGGCTCCCCTCACCAACCATGGCAGCGCCTAGATTAGGAGGTGGGAATGTGTGTGTGTGTGTGTGGAGGCCAGTCTGCTGCACAGGGAGCTTTATTTATAGGAATGATTAACACACACACACACACACACACACACACACACACACACACACACACACACACACACACACACACACACACACACACACACACACACACACACACACTCTCTCTCAGAGCGGATCGGGGCTAACATTAGCAGCCGGTCAGTCAATCGGGCTGGACGGAGCCCAGGGTTCAGGTTATTCCCCCTGCAAGGTGCACCAGCCGTGGCGGTGGTACGAGAGAGAGAGAGAGGGAGAGAGAGATCCCTAGTACCAGGCGACCTGAGAAATGTCGAACCCAACCACGATTTGCATTTGCCTCCTGTGCGATGTTTTGGAAGGTGTTCGTGCATGTGCGTGTATACTTTAGCCCGGTTGCAGCTGGAGACACCTGCCACACAACGAAAAATGCTGGTCTGTCACTTCTCTCTCTCTCTCTCTCTCGAGCGTGCCCTGAGAAGTTTGTGGTCGGTGCGAATGAATGAGACACCTGTGTCAGTGGGCAGACGGGCTGTGAGCGCAGTCATCACAGTCAATCAGACCACATCAGTGCAACTTGGTAGGCATGTGCCGAGCAGCCCGTGGGAGCTCATTCCGAGCTGAAGGACGCCGGCTTGTGTTTTGCCCACAAGCGGATGGGGAACTCAACTCTCCCAACTCTGCCTTTTTTTGTAAATGTTTAATAGGTGTAACTATAGAAGGCGCACCGGCCCCAACTGTGTGATATTTAACTCTGAAAGACATGGAATCTGTAGTGGTGTGGGGGGTTGGAGGAGGTGTCTGGCGTGACGTTTGGGACTTGCTCAGCGGGGTAAGGTGTGTCGCTGTGAGGTCATTGTTTTCGCCGGCTGCTTATCAGGCTGGCTGGCTGGCTGGCTGGCTGGCTGGCTGGCTGGCTGGCTGGCTGGCTGCAGCTCTTGTGTGAGTGGATCAGGGCTGGGAAAGGGTGGAGGGCATCTTGGCTGAGAGATAACGCGTGCAGCCCCCCCCCTCTCCCCCCGTTCCTCTCACTCGGAGCGTTCAGGTCGGGACCCACACGGGTCTACGTGACTCTGGATAAAAGTTTAGTCACCGTTTGCGGTAGTGTTTTTTTTTTTTGCACATGACTGGTTTCCTAAACCTGTTTGGAGTAGCTGCTCGCTGTCAGAGAGCTTTCTGGTTGTTTTTCCCCCCCTTTCCGTCTCAGGAGGTTGTTTTCCTGGTTTTGGTAACTGGTTCTTGCATCGACATGTCTCGGGTTGCATCAGTGCTCTCGGTTGTAAATATGATTTGTAGGTCTTAACCTCCTCTCCCTCTCCTCCCCCTCTCAGCCGCCCCCCTGCGCGAGATAACGATGGGTTTTTGCCCCAGCAGTGGGTGCGCTCCGGACTCAAACTGGTCTGCTTGGTGATCCGGCAGGAATTCAAGAGCGACGCCCTTTCACGTCCGAGGCGAGGACGGCGAGGGAGCGCCCGGGAGTCGCAGCGAGGGCCGGCATTGCCCTGAATGCCGCCCAGCGTGGCTGCTGTTGATTAGATGCAAATGAGGCGTGTGTATATGCTGCGACCGTGTCCAGAATCACCCACTCGTTTACTACGACGAGGCAACTCTGCACAGAGGCACGGGGGGGACGTGCCAAACGGATGCAGAGTAAACGCATGCACACGTTTTGTGGCCCACACGATGCGGGGCGTAAGAGAAAGAGTCTCCTGTAGCTTTGTTCGCATCGTTCCTTCTGCCTGACCACAGTGCATGACGGCGCACACTGCTTGGTTCGCAGCCATCGGTCACACACTTCTTCTCATATCTGTGGAAACTCTCATTCGTCCAGTTCGACGTAAACCCAGGAGTTTTAGAGTCATGGAAACAGTCCTGGACCTGAAGAGCTACTTTGACCAATTGGACGCTGCGGGGGATAGTTTGAATCCACTCTACAGGGTGTAATAATTCTCTCCGTGTTGTCCACTATAGATAGAGAAAATGTCAGTCAGTGACTGTATCGACATTGTGATACCGATAAGTTAACGCGTGTGAAGTCCAGCTGAGTCGGTTGTAGATCTTGGGTTTGGTCCTCCTCCTTGGAGCGGAGGTGCGAGTTAAAATCAGGTTGGTGGACTGCAGAAGAAGCAGGCCCTGGGTCTGAATGTGATCGGCCTGACAGTCTCACTAGGCCGATAAAATGCAGTGAAAGGGGGAAGTAATAAGCTAAATCTCCCGTGACGTGCGGGCAGCCTGAACTGAAACGGCCCCGTCACCTTTAGTTTAAAGGTTCGACGGTGGTGGCGGGGGGGGGGGGGGGGGGGGGATGGTCGGGCATGGAAACCTACCAGAGGCCGTCTCGGGTTGCATGTAAGGGCTCAGAGGAGAGGTTTCTTATTCTGGAGCTCGCCCTCTCAGTGTTTCCGTCTTAAAGCGGTTTTAGAGGTGAGGCTACCATGGCGATCTAAAAGCCGCGTTGTCTCCAGGTGGGGCCGGGGATGTGCTGCGAGAGAAGTGACCTTCTCCCGCCCGGACCAAGACTCGATGGCGTCTCTGCGCGTCGCTCCAGCCGCGTGCCAAGGCCGCGTGCTGTCTGGGCGAGCTGCATAGGTGGCTGAGGTGCGTCTGCGCTGGAGCCCCGCGGGCACGGGTCCAGCGTGCGTCGCTGACAGACTCCAGTCCATGAATGAGTTAACCAAGCGTGTAATCACTCTGAATACAGACCCGGGGTGAAGGACGCCGCAGCCCGAATCGGTGGAGGGTGGACGTAAGCGGAGAAGAGGGAGAGGGAGAGAGAGAGAGATGGAGATAAAGCTCGGGGATGGCGGAAGGAAAGAGCTGTGAAAGCAGCTGATGGAGGAGATGAAGAGCGGGGAAGGAGGGAGGAAGCGAGACTGATAAGGGAGGATGTGAAAGGATGTTTTTTTTCGTTGTTTTTTTGTTTAAACCAGTAAATTGGAGGGGAAAGATGGACCTTTTGGGGGGGGGGGGGGGGGGGGGGGGGGGGGAGCCTTTGATGGGACTGTTGATTGGGGGGAAACTGGCAGGTGACTAGGAACGGGGTGGAGCAGGGGATGGGAAGGTTGGAGCCGGCAGGTGACTAGGAACGGGGTGGAGCAGGGGATGGGAAGGTTGGAGCCGTGCGGGGAGTCCGGTGACCCCGTAAGGCTGGATTGAGGAAGCGAGGCAGGGACTGACGCTAGGCACACAAAGGCTCTCCCTCATCGGCCGTAGGACCTGGCACCACTCCAGGAGCAATAACCCCCCCACCGGGCCAGGTGTTCAGGATCGTTCCCTCATTGTTTTGTCACGATGACAATTAACGGACGTGCACCCGGACAACACAGCGGGTTCAGCTTTTGCCTGCTGCAGAACGGCTACGCCCAGGGCTCTGGCATTAGCGCCCTTGATGGACGAGGGCCGCTAAGTTTGGACAGAGGGCGCACCGTTTGGAAGCGGGACGGCCTCGCCAAATGTGTCTTTTTCCCTGCTGGGCGAAATGGGCAGGCCCTGACAGATGTTTAATCCCCTCCGCTCTTGAGCGATGGACGGGTAATGCTGGACGAGCAGCCAGAGAGGATGGATGCACGGGCCGCGGCAGCTGGGCGGGGAGTGCAGCCGGGGCCCGGGCCGCTCCGAGTCACATCTAATGTACACTTATCTCTCTCGCTCTGCCGTCGGAAGCGTATCGTTATCCCGCATTACCGGAGAAATGCAAGTAATGCTGTGGAAAAAAAAAATCCCTGTAATGCAGGGCTCGCCTGCTGTGTTTGGCACAGGACAGAGACGTGACGTTGATTGTTTCCGTCTGTTGCGCTTCCCCTTTGATTTGAGTCTGGTTTCTCCGGCAAGAAGGAGTTCAAGTGCGACCGGAAGTTGACAACACGTTGGGTACTTTGTCTTTTTGTCATATTCGTTTCGATCCGCATCAGACTTCCCGTCTCAAAATGAGCTGTCCGATGACCTGCGTTTTCCAATAGCGACGAGTGCTGCGAAGTGTCGTCCGCCTACTTTGCCCGGCAAGCGTGTGAAAAGTCCGGTCCTGCAGAGCGTGTCGAAACGGGTGCAGATGAGCCGCTTTACCTGCTGACGATCCGTGTGTAGGCCGCGCGGAGATCCCGATTGGCCTACATCGCCTCTCGCCTCTGATTGGTCTGTATCTCGCCTCTCGATCCAGAGGCTTGGTCCGATTCAAGCGCCGTGCCGTGTCTCGCAGACTCCGCGTACGGGATCGTGTCAAAAGGCTCGCGACCTCACTAGCCCAGACGTGCGAATGTGTTGAGTGTGTTGTTTGGTGGTGCCTGCAGCAGGTGTGTTCTGCCCTTCTCCCATCCTCCCAAGAGAGGGAAGTGAAACTCTTCACTGTGAATCCTCAAACGCACTGCACGTAGGCTCCCTCGACCGCATCGAACGCGTCCGACAGCGACGGCGCTCGGCTCGGGCTGCGTTGCGGGCGCGTTCACTTATCCGTGTATTCATTTCCGTCTAAACAAGCGCTTCCTGCCTGGGGCGTGCAGGAAGTGCCCTGAATATGCACACGGAGCCTGCATTTGACCCGCAGAGGTGACACGGAGGCGGAACGGTCCCCCTCCGCTCGCAGACCAGAAGCCGAGCACGGGCGAGGTCTCGTGGCGCCGGCTCTTTATGGCGGTTTCGCTCTGAGTCGTTTGAGCCACATCCCGTCCCTCCCGCTCTGAGCATGTATGTAGATGAGGGGGGGGGGGGGTTCACGCTGCAACCCTGTCTTTATGTAACCCTGCTGTCTTATTTCCATCTCCACGCACGCACGCACGCGCGGCTGCCACTGCGCGCGGCTGCAGCCCAGGCGTCTGTTTCCGCTGCTCGCAGGCAGATGCAGCGCCGATAGCAGGCCGTGACAGACAGCCAGACGTCAGCTCGAAGCAGTCACCTGCCCGGGCATAGAAACCCCAGCCGCCGGCTGCTATCTGCCATCTCAGTAGTGAAGCTCGTGCATCTTTCATCTCTGACTTGTCGTTTCGTTCCCGCTCTCTCTCTCTCTCTCTCTCTCACTGTGAGCTAAGGGCGGTAGTCCGCTTAAAGGCTACTGTGCGAGTCGGGGCCGGGTGCATTAAGAATCAATTTATTTTGTCCGGCTCTGAAAGGCTCTTCACGATTGCATGGCAAAAGCCTGGGCCCAGCCCGAGATGTTAAAGACCTCATAGTGCAGCCAAAGTTGATATTTGGATGCAAAACGAGACCAGCACCCCCAATTATCTTACCTGTTTGGCGTGTGACACCATTCACCCTGGCCAGTTAAGAGCCTGAGCATGCCTGAGATTGCATACTGGGCCCTGCACTCGTGCCGAGCCCGTTTGTCCATATTCATCTGTTACGCAACGCCAGCCCGGCGTCTCGACCCGTCGGCCTCTCCGCTGGGCCCGACCCCGAGACCGGGCCTGGTTCACGTCATTTGTTTTGCAAAAATGGCCTCCTCCTCGGAGCCGCGGACAGATTTGTGCATCCTCAAAGCTCAGATAGGAGCCCGTCCCGGGCGCTGCACCCTGCGGCTGTGGTTCCTGGCATTAACGAGCGCCGTAGCCTGTTGTGGGGCTCGTCGGGCTCCGACGACACAGAAATTGTTGCGAGAAATGAAAAGTCTCGTTCCGAATTTACAGCGCGGCATTCTTATCGGATTGCAGTCCGTTTTTATGGCCGTTAATGTCCCCCGTCGTCGCTAGTTTACGGGCCCAGAGTTTGTTTTTTTTTTTAATTTTAGCTGAAGCCAAGATCCACTGTGCCCTGCTGCAGCGCAGCTGGGCCGCGGCCCCGGGCTCCGTAGCACGCCCGGGGCCGTCCTACCGTGATGTGGTGCCATGCTGAGGGATTGGCTGGATGACAAGAAGACGAGATGGTTTGTTAACCCCCACCCCCCACATCCTTCCCCTCTCCTTCCCGAAAGGTCATTTTAGTCACTTTCAACCCTCCGACTCGCTCGCTGCCTGCGCTGCCGGCTCTCCCCCCCTCTGTCTCTCCCCCTCTCCCTCTCTCTCTCTCTCTCTCTCTCCCTGTCTCTCTCTCTCTCGCTCCCTCTCTTCTGTCCATCTCTGTGTGTTTATCCCCCTCCGTCTCTCCCGGGATGCTGATGCGGTGAGACGTTTGCGTGCTTGACTGCTGCCCGAGCTGGACTGCTTCACTGCGGCGAGCCGGGCCGTGGCGGGCAGGCCCAGGGCAGCCCCACCCCCCCACGCCCCCCCCCCGCCCCCCCCCCCCCCACCCTGATGTTTAACAACAAAAACTAGCGGGGAGTGTTCGCACGCGTAGGAGGGGAGCTTCGTGCTCACAGAGACACTGTGCCGTCGCTCTCTCTGCCTCCGTCCGCCTTTGGGCGAGGGACAAGGACGAGATGGGAGGAGAGAGCCAAGGCGAGCCGGAGGGGAGAGTGTCAACAAACGAGTCCTCAGCTCCACTCTCTGACATCAGCCCAGCGCTTCCACTCCTGCTGATGCTCAGAGCTCGTCAGAGCTCCCCTGCTTGTTTGCTTAGGACCGCCTACCCTAATCTTTTTTTTTTTTTTTTAGTACCATGGACCCATACATGTGCACCCATTATCAGACTTGCTTTGTACCTTTGATAGTGTGGCCGGGGGTAAAGGAAATACACTCCAGTCCACTGCAGAACACACACACACACACACACACACACACACACACACACACACACACACACACACACACACACACACACACACACGTACGTTCTTGCTGTGACTGCACGATTCACCCAGCCACTGTGACCGTAGTCTAATAAAATACGCTCCTTAAATGTTATAGTTGCATTCTGTATTATGTGCTTTACATCTGTTACACCGGCTTTGTGATATAGGTTATGTAATATAACACGGGGCATCATCTCATTTTAGCTGCCAGCACTTCAGGACACCCTCCCTCACTGGTTTTGCTGAGGCTGGTCCCTCATTGCCCCCGGGCTCGACTCCAGTCTGGCTTTGGTTTTAACGGCATCACTGAGACGGAGGACTGTTCGGGTTCGCCCTGCAGGCTGCTCCGGTCAACAAAATGTGAACATGCAAATATGTACACTGTGCGACCTGGTACAGCTCTGTGCGCGCACACGCACAGACTGCTGGTTGGGAATCCGTGATTTAGGGGATCTCTCCGGAAAGTCATCGGTCCTGTAATTAGCATAACTAGCAGCTAGCGCAGAGCTGCGAAAGATCTGCTGTTTGTCTCGACGCGAAGCCAACAAACTGAGCAACTCCTCACGAGCTGGCTGGTTGTGCATTTAGCTGTCGTGCAGCCGAAGGAAGACGTGAGCCCTCCTCGGGCCTGGAGACACAATACTGTATCATGGAGTGTTTTTAGGACATTAGTCTGCGCGATTGAGCCAGATATAAAGGCTCTATTGAGTGGTTGTTGTGGAGACAAATGGCCCGGGCACAAGAACACGCACACATACACATGCTCAGACACTCTCCCGAGTGAATACCGCTGTACTCTCCGGTTTGTCTCTCGAGGCTCCTCTCTCTCTCTCTCTCTCTCTGCACTTCCTCCTTCCCTTCCCTTCCCTTTCCGAGCCCGGGACACAGAGCGGGGCCCAGAAACGAACGCGATACCGGAATGACTCGGCAGTTTGCCTTTCACTGAACATGCACAAATGGATGAAACCAAACGCACGGGCAGCCGTATCGAGCGCTCGAGGCGGAAACCCTTTTTAGAACATTTTCCTCTCTTCCGCCCCAGGCATCTCAGGGCGTGCACGGCGGCAGAGCGCTGCAACTCGACACTGCGACGGACTCAGTACCTGAGCCGGCTGCGCGGGGCTCGTCGAGCTCCTCCGCCCACTCGTATGGGTCCTGACCTGTTGAGAACGCCAAGAGGCTGCCTGTCAAGGGTCGCACGGCGGGCGAGGGAGCCGCCGAGCTGATGGATCTCGTTTTTAATGTGGCCTCCATTTGGTTTGGCGCGGGGACGGGCGCCGTGCTGTGACAGTGTTTGCTCTTTCATAACAACTGGCACCGTCATCGGATAGAGTGAAAGGGCAAGAGAGAGAGGGAGAGAGAGGGAGGGAGAGAGGGAGGGAGAGACGGGAAAAAGGAAACTGACAAAGGGCAGGAACAGCCGCCACTAATCTGCTGCTCTCTCGCTCCTCCCGCTCTTCTATCTCTTGTTATTGGAAAAAGTGGACGCGGTCGCTCCAAAAACATGTTGTTGAAACTGGTTCATCCAGTGGCAGGGCGAGCTCCGCAGGGCGAGCTCCGCAGGGCGAGCTCCGCAGGGCGAGCTCCGCAGGCCTCGGAGCTGGCCGCCGCTCTGTCAGGGACTATCACGTCATGGGCCGCTGCCGGCCAGAGCTGTCTCAAGATCTGCTAAAATAAGGACGTAGGGCCGTTGTTGGCGTCCGCCCACATCGGGACACCATGCAGAGGCTGGTTGCCGTCGCTCGCCCTCTGCTCTGGCTATAAATGACGCTCGATGATGCTTTTCTTTGGTCTTTTGTCCGCGTCCTCTTACGCAGTTTCCATCTGCGGTCCGTCTCCTGTACCACGTACCACATACACCTAATGTGCCTCGGCCAGGTCACCGGTCCAACCCCAGGGTCACGCCTCTCACTCTCCTGCTCATACCCAAGGGCTCTCGGACTGTGGGAATCCAGAGTTCCCGGAGAGATCTCCCGCAGACGCAGACAGAATCTGGAAACGGGACCTGAGCTTGATCTTTCTCGCCCACCACGTCGCAGAATGCCAATCGCAGAGACGCGAAACATCGTTGTTCAAGCTGTAATTCGTGTGAAGGCCGTGAACTTGCAGACCAGATTAGTAAATATCACCGTTTTAGCTCGGCAGACGTGCACCGCCTGCCCATCGCAGCGGCACGTGCGGGTAAAGGTCTGCTGGAGCGCGGCAGCGGGAGCCGGAGAAGAGAAACAGAGCGGCTAAACGATAGTGGCGCAGGGGCGAGAGGCGAGATATGGAGATAAATGGGAGGCTGCGGCGTAGGTCAGAGAGCTAGATTACGAGCGGTAGAGGTCCGCGACAGAGGACAGATGGGGAGATTTAGCAGCGGGGGACTGGGCGGCTGGTGACGCGCAGAGAAGTGGCGTCTGGAGCCCTGCGCCGCTCGGAGCGGGGAGGAGGGAGACGCAGGCCACTGAGGAACAATTCCAGATCTGGAATCCGTCGGTTTTGTCCTCGCGAGCGCGTTTGCCGGCAGAACGGCCAGAGGGATGAGGGACTCGATTCGTCCCGGAGGAGGGAGCCTCGGGGCGAGGCTCGGGGGGGGCGAGCTGGCGGGCTGCGGGCGCCCGGGCCAGCTCGGCTGCGTTTGTCCTTGGGCGGCTGAGGCTGGCCTGCTAGGCTAGGCTAGGCTGGTCTGGGCTGTAATTGGATTAGAGATCTTTGTGTTGCATCAGGCTAAGCAAGTTGAGCGCTCGCACACACGCACACACTCTCACACTCTCACACTCTCTCACACACACACACACACACACACACGCTTTGAAGGCACACGGGCCTCAGGGAGCCAAGTTCTCACCCAAACTTTGTCCTCCTTTAGCACCCCCCTCCCCAATTTCCCTTATCCCCTTCTATCAGCCGCCTCCAGACCCCCCCCCCCCCGGCTGTCATGCATCCGTGCAGCTGGGCTGCGGTGCTGCGCATTCATGCGTTTCTGCGTGTGTCTTCTGTGTGCAGTCGGTACAGTATTCAGCTCAGCCCGGCGCCACGGGTCCCCTCTAAATGGGATTAGAGCCGAGGCTGCCAGGCCGAGAACGCCTGGGAGAGGGAGAGGGAGAGGGAGAGGGAGAGGGAGAGGAGAGGAGAGGAGAGGGAGAGGAGAGGAGAGGAGAGGAGAGGAGAGGAGAGGAGGACTGTAGTGATGGTGACGAGGGCCGTGATGAAACGGGGTCTCATCTGTGCGCTTCCTGCCGTGCAGCTCTGGACAGGAAGTGGGAGGTGACGTCAGGGGGCGCTGTGCTTCCTGGCGGCCTGCCCCCCCCCCCTGCTTCTCTGCGCGCTCCTGCCGGCACCTCACCGACTGGAGGGAGCAGGAGCTCGGCCGCCTCTAATTTCTTTAAACCCCATTAGGCGATAACTGGCCACGGCGCGCTGCTCATTGAGGCCGCTTCGCCTCCGTGTCACTCCGAGTCCCGTTCATGTGATCGAAGGTGTCACGTCTCCTCAAACGCGTCGTCGTGCTTTCTTCAACAGGCTGGGGCGTCTAGGGAAAGGGTGAACTCGGTTTTCTGTTTGTGTGACCCGCCTGTTGAAGGGTTTCGGATCTTCTATCTATCTCAAGTCCGAGTCCAGAGATATCGCCTCTGAGTCCGGAGTCTACCCAGGAATCAGCTGGCTCCTCAACGCGGAGGAGCAGCAGCTCTAATTTGAGCCTGTCTTGGATGTCCAAGCGTCTGATCCCCTCAAATCTGTACAGTTTAAAAATGGAGATTTTGCATCTAAGAAGGCGAACAGGCGGCATGCACAAACGAAAACCTTTCCTCAGCTTGCGTTTGATGCCGTTTGCTGTGCGTGTGACCTGTTTTACATATCTAAAACGGATCAGCCTGGAATTGGAAGTATGTGAGGCTGATTGTTCGGGCCAGTGTACTGACAGTCAGCCGGTTCAAGCCTGTGCCCAGTCAACCAGCGCATCTCCCTTGAAATCCCTTTTTCCAGTGAAATTGAAGCCATCAGTTCCCGGGCTATCATCGCCAGGCTGCTGTTCCATAGAATAATCCTGCGCAAATTCCAGGGAAATACGATAAAACCGAAGCCGCGGAGGAAACGGTTTTCCCCCTGCCAGGCCGGCTGCGGGAGGAACGGTGCGCTGACAGTGCAACGGGCGTCGGGGGGGGGGTTGCTGTTCGCTGTCACACATGAACAGGGTGCGGCCAGGTGTGTTGGACAGGTTTTAACAAGAGGCCCGCTCGCTGGAGAGGGCGAGCGCGGAGCGAGGGCGAGACTGTAGGAGGAGGCAAAGGGTGTGTGTGTGTGTGTGTGTGAGCGGGTTCGCAGCAGCATGTGTGCAGTCGAAGGGCACATGTGGATGCAGTTGAGCTGAGAAATGTATCGGCAGCGAGATTAGAGGGAGACCGCCATTGAAACCAGTTTAATAGCCGACAGGCCAGCACCAGCGGCCATATGCCTCAGACGTGCGTCGACGGCCCTGACGTACGGCTCCGATCTGCGCAGATGGTCCGCGCGTCTCCGCGACTTCCTCCCGCTCCGACAGCCATGTTGGGGAAGGCAGGGCGTGGGCAGCATGTGGGGAGGAGGGGGTGGGGGGTTGCTCTAATATGGGATGATCTCCCAGCGAGGTGTGGCCCTCGTTTGAAGGCGGTGAATCGGTGCAAAACATCCAAATCCACACCCAGCATATACCGCTGGGTGCCAAGGTTTCAGATCTGTCAAGCGTAGGAGCGCGAAATCGAAGGGAAGTCTCGTCCCCAGCGACTTGGGAACGACTCGCGGTGCGGCCTGAAGTGCGAAATCCCAATTGGAGCTCTGTTTCAGGGGCTCTACGGACACAACAGCAGCATCTCTCTGGACAGATCTGCTCTGAGGCCGGCCGGCCGGCCGCTGCAGCCTGTCTAACACTCCCGCACGAGCCTGCGAGTGCGTCACAAGGCCGCTGTGCGAGGCGCTTCACATCTAAAAAAGGATGCGGAGGAGGAGGTAGAGGAGGAGGAGGAGGAGGAGGAGGGAGATGTTTTCCAGGGAAGAGTTTGGTTTGGACCGAAGGCAGAAGGGATAACGAGGCGGGGAGCTGGTTGTCCGGGGTTGTCCCATTTCCGCTGCTGGGTCGGGGTCACTGTGAGGGAGCTGCCGACCGGCCCTCCCAGGAGCCCGGCAGGAAGACTAAAAGCTAGGAGCGCGACTGGAGACCGTCTCGCAACTGTCAAAACGGACGTAATGATAACAGCTGCAGAATGCTCGGCCTTCATTTCGATACCGACTGTGCCCGACGCATGCAAATCTGACCACAGGCATACAAACGCTTTGCAAAGCGCTCGGGCACCGTGGGAGCTCCGACTATACTTTTGCCATGACGACACACACACACACACACACACACACACAACTATACAATAATAGATTCGACCCCTGCAAAGCCTCTGAAATCCCCTCGACGCACCCGTGACACAGTACTCCATTATAGCCCGAGTCGGGGGTCCTTGATGTCGCGACACGGCCCCACTCTCCTCGTCTTCCTCTTGCGACCCCTGCGAGGCATTGTTTCGTCGGCAGCGGTCTCTGGCTGTGAACAGGCTGCGTATTAGGGGGGAGCGCGGGAGCCGGGCCAGCAGCTCACTTTGCCACGGTTTAATCCGGGCAGCCAGAGGAGGAAGCAAAGAGCTCCCGGCGCCGGGTCCGACTCTCATCTGTGACTGACATGAATGGGAGTGTGGCGCCTCCAGACATGACTGTGGTGCCCGGTGTTGCATGTCCTCAGCTGACTATGCTAGAAAGAACCGTACAACTCTGTTTGTTTTTGGGACTCATCTGAGGTAGCTTCTGTCTCTCCAAACCAAAAGCTCATCCTCTCGATGTCCCTCGTTTACGAAGCGCTGTGGAAACAACTTTGGGAGTTGGCATCGTCGCATAGGCCTGTTGATTTACGCTGAAATACACCGTGTGTTTCCTGGTTTGAACATGTGTCAACTTCAGGAAATCGCTCGCGTTATCAAAGTTTTATCTGGAGGTTTTCATGAAAACCAAACAGAGGCCTGCCGTAAAGATAAGGCTCCGAGATGTCGATCTGAAAGGTACGCCTGTCTTGCCTTCCGCTTCCCTCCGAGTTTGATCCTTTGCCTCGAGTCTTATCGCTCCTGCCTCGCTCTGGAAGCCAGGGTGCACGGAGCCATATATCAGGGGGAGTGCGCGGCGCAGCACGGGCTACTGCAGATTAGAGGTGAGAGGAGCGCGCGGCTGATTTATCACCCGGCCGGGAGCCGGTTAAACGAGGCTAAGTGAGGCGGCCATCATGGGAGGTGAGATGGAAGAGATTAGCCTACATAAAGAAGAGCGATGGAGGGGTGGGGGGAGGAGATCTGTGGAGGAACGCTGCCTCCTGACCTCCCGTCTCCTGCCCTCCTCTTTATCCTCTCCTTCATCCCCGCTCCACACGCTCCTCCCGTGCAGAGGAGGTGCGGCTCAGACGCTCCGACACCGGGCCGGCTGCGTCCCCCGCGTCGTCTTAATTGTCGCGCAACAGGCTAGCGCTCGGCGGCGCGGCTGCTGCTCGCCGGGCCTGACCGCGTGTCTAAACGCGTCTATCTCCGAAGGTTCAGGTGGAACGGTTTTGTAACCTCCTCCCGGGTTTGTCGTCTCTGCCGGGGAGGGAGGGGGGGGGGGGAGGGAGGGAGGGGTGCGGTGCCGCGAGGGGCGAGCGGAGCGAGGAATGGTTCTCGTCGCGTTGAGAGTCGCTAATCGGCGTCTATTTTAGAAACGGAGAAACTGCCTCAGGCCAGCCTCAGGAACTTGATGATAGTTTTTAGCTTTTGTTATTGCAGCGATATCGGTGTAAAATGTTGTTTTTTTTCCCGCCTGAAGCAAAAAGTCAAAGATGAACGCGTGCCTCAGAAGTGCTCCGAAAAGGGCCAGAGGAAGAACTGAGTGATAGTTTGCAGTTCAGTGTGAAATAAAGAGGGCCAGTTATTTTGGCCTCTTGCAGCAACAACAGAGAGCACCTGAGGACAGTTACTAATACAGAGTTTTCCCCTGGTGTATAACGGTCTCCATTTTATACCAAGACCCGTAGGTTTTGCGAACAACTCCCACAAGCGAAGTCTAGCAATTTCCGCATTGTACGTCCAGGATATCCTGTAACTAATTGGTATTAAATGTAATGTATTGCCTTCAGCCCGTCATACTGACACGCCGCTGCTTGTTCCTCCTGGTCTTTCCTGCCGCCAACATCTTACTGACCGCACTTCCCCGTTCGCGCTCAGAATGGAGACCCCGTGAACCTCGGGCCGAGATGAGCAGCGTCTATCTATAGCCCCGGCGTACCAGTAAGCGAACGGGGGGGGGGGCTGGATATCCGCCCCGCAGGGCCGCTCATGTCCTCAGCCCTCGGATGATGTGTCGCTTTGCACGTTTTCGTTTGGTGTGTGTGCCAGCGAGCGAGAGAGAGCGAGCGAGAATGAGAGACATTCCCCACATCCGTTTCCTGTCACAGAGGAACAGTAGGTCAGGGGTTTCAGTCCGCTCTGCTGAGTTCATGTGTTGCTCAGGGCCAGAGGAGAGGAGGAGGAGGAGGAGGAGGAGGAGGAGGCGGGGATAGCAATGAAGTGCGCTGAGATAAGATATTTCTCGCAAATGGCAGAAACGCTGCAACTTGCGTGGCGGTAGCGATGTAAAGCGAGGCTCGGTGCAGTTCTGATACTTCCTGAGTGGGGGGGTAAAGGTCTCTCTTCCTCGGCCCCGTCCTTCTCCTTTTTCTGTGCGTCTCCTCGTACCCTCAAAGCCTCATGTTTGGCCTTTTCCTCCCCGTCCGCCTCGCCGTCCCACCCTTTACAGTAACATGCTCCCCTCTCCCTCATTGTTCTGCAGCCCGTAGCGGAAGTCTTCGTCACGCGTTTCTTTTTTGTTTTCGTTTCGTTTTTTTTCCCCTGCTACGGAGGGGGGGTGGGGGGGTGGGGGGGTTGAAAGCAAACGGCGAGATGCACAAACACAGGAAGCGGCGCTTTCCTCCTGCCGGCTCCGGCTGGGCGTCTGTCACACTGCGCGCGCCTTTCCGCGGGCCGCCGGGGCTCGCGCCCCTCACGTGTCCGCCTCCTCTCCCGTCTCGCTCGGCAGACGCGTCCCGCCGCTCGCCTGGATGCGGCTGATTAGTAGGCCTTTTGCGTCCCGGCCTCGCCGCACCGCTTCCTCTCACCTGGCGTTGAAGTGGAGCCGCTGTCTCAGAGTTCTCTACCTGAACGGCAGCTCTGAGAGCCGAAAGGGGAGCAGCTCTTGTGAGAGGTCACCGGTGCCTTCAAAGACTGTTAACATACACCTACACACACACACACACACACACACACACACACACACACACACACACACACACACACACACACACACACACACACAGACACACACACACACCCCACACATACCAGCTGTTACGTAAGTGCTGGCAGCTGCCGAGTGCACGGCTCATCTTAAAGGCTCCGAGCAGCCAGGTCTCAAAACTCGGGGCGCGTTTGGGTTTGGAGTTTGGAGATGGTGCATAATTTCCTGTCGTCCGTGTTGGGATCCGAGTCGCCCTGCCCGCTGCTGTCGGCTCACTCAGCTCAGTGTGTTTTGGTAATGCAGATCCTCCCCGGTGTCAAATGGCTCTAAAAATGATCTAAAAGGTTTGTCGAGTTTTCCTGCCAATAGCCGTCAGTGGCTGCCTGTGACTGCCGCTGGCTCCGTGTTGGGATGATTTGGTTGTGTCGATGCACCCTCAAGGTCATCTGCTGATTGTCAGGTTTTTAAAGACCATCGGAAAGATGACAGAAATGACAAAACTACTAGATTGATGACAGATAGCAGATCAATGCAGTCTATTAATACAGCTGGGCTCTGTGAACCTCTGCAGGGAGTCTGAATATATTTGTGAAATTGGCAGTGGAACCCGAGGAAGTTGAGCTAAGAAGATGTTTTGACGGCGCAGATTATTGAACTGAAATGGGAATGACCTCCATTGTTCAAATGTCCTTGAACTCAACGTGCTTTTGAAGCTGCTTGGAGAAAGTGAAAGGGAGAAGTGTATTTTTAAAGAAGCCTTGTTTCTCTTCCTCATCTCTCTGGTCTCTGTGGTTTAATATAACGTGGCTGTCTGATCCTTAGGCCCCAGCAGCATGGAGGTAGGTGCTCCTGTGCTCTTCTGGTCTGACTGGCTTGCCAGGCTCTGTTTTTCCTCTCCTCCATCTGTCTGCGGGCTGGTAAGATCTCAGCCCCTTTGCCTAAAACATCTGCACTCATTTGTGTGTGAAATCTCAAAAGTCAACCAACAAAACCAGACTACAATGTGCACATACTGTGGACGCTGTGTGCGTTTACCACAAGAGGGCAGCACGCGGCCACTTCACATGGACGCACAGTGGAAACGTGCATGGTACAAGCCAAAAAAGTACTTACCTGGCAGCAGTGAGTGGAGTGCTGTTCGGTCAGTCATATTGATTTTAGGAGGTCACTCGGGTTCATCATTTTGCAAGAGAGGGTGGTGTGTGCTCAGCTTTATGTGTGTGTGCGTGTGTGTGTGTGTGTGTATATGACTTAGAGGTGCAAAAGGAAGAGCTAAATATGAAGTGTTAAGATAATTTAGAAAGAATGTAGAGAAGAAAGAGGGGAGAGTTTGTTTGTGTGTGTGTGTGTGTCTGTGTGTGTGTGTGTGAGAGAGAGAGAGAGAGATCCAGTGAGCATGAAATCCGATAGTGTTGCATAATCGTTGCTCCCAGGGCTTCCCAGTGTGCACTGGGCTCGGTCGGCTCTTTCCAGTCCAGTATCACATGACCGTATCAAGCGGCTGCAGTATTAAAACCAGCAATACCAGTCCTCCGCCACCAGCCAGAGGCAGATACATGCACTCTCACACTAAAGCTGTTCTTCTCTGGGCTGAAACTCCCTCTCTAACACACACTTTCAGACGGAGGTCGAGGGAAACTTTTAATTTGCACCCACATTTGTCGACTCAATTTGGTTCATTGGTTGTTGTGCCCTGCACTCACTGAGTGCTTGGGACACATCAGAACTGCCACCAGTGCAGACCTCCATTAGAGGACCAGACACAGGGCAAAAGCTGTGAACAGATCGAGGGAGCACCTTGATCCTCCACTGGGGGAGGGGTGCACCCTCTGTTCACAGAGCACCTTTTTGTCCAGTGTCCCACGTTGACTGCACTGTTCAATATGCATAAAATGTGGCTTGCAAAGTGCTGTACCAGGAAAAAGAATGAGGAAACTGACCATCTGGTTAACTCATAGACAATATTCTGGACTTCTGGTTCAATAATGAGACTTTAAAAACTCGAACTTGCATACCAGCCACTGTCCTATTGATACGGCACGAAAAGTAAGACTCCATACGATCGATTCCAGACGTGGCACCAGCACCGCCCTGCTTCTGAACCTTGTGTTTTGTCTCTCAGCTTTTTGTCGCCTGTCCCTGCCTCCTTCCTTCCTCCCAGCACGGGTGCGGGACCATAACTCTCATGCCAGTAATACCAGAGCGCATAGCAGTCAACAGGACGTCACTGCCGGCCTCCACCTCCGCCGGCAGGCCTCTGCCCGGCCTGCTGCCTGTCCTTCATCACTCCTCCTCAGCCATCAGCACAGCTCGCTTAGCACAGCAACCCCTAAAATGAGGAGTCCCTGCTTTTTTTTCCCCACAAACGTGCGTTACTATTAACTGGCAGTAGGTGGCGCCATCGTCCCATCATCCCCAGCAGCGCGAGCCAGCGCTAAAAATAGAGCTTTGTGCATCATGATTCCCAGTCATAGGATGGTTGCTAGTGATGAATGCTTCTTTGAATGACTTTACCCATTTTAGGTTGTTATATTTGGCTTGAGAGGCCCCAAAACTAGAGGCTAGAAGTGCCAAACTTCTATGTTTACTCTTCAGATTTAAATGTCCACATGGTCCTACTGGTGGAATGATAGTTTTATTTATTTGTTTGGTAGAAAAAAATGGTAAACTTCATAGCAATTTTTAAATGTCCCTTATTTATATTCATGTTTCAATAGGCATCCTTGAAAAGCTTTATATAATTCTATTATATGAGGAAATGGTTAGTTAAAATTAATTACTTGAGTGGGAATCTGTCTTATCTGTCAGAATTGAACAAGAATGCAAAAAATGGTTAGAAAATCTTCAGATATTGAGATTATAATTGTAAATGGCTTCAAAAACATGTGCATATTCACTTGAATTAAGGCCAAATTTGTCTGAAGAGATTAGCAAATGATGTGCTTTTGAATAAATCCATTGGTTCCACTTCCTACAGGAGAGGGCACGCTATTGCTCTGCTGTCCTCAAAACTGTGGAACATTTTTGTTATGCAAGTTCGATGGCTTTTCAGGCTGGCACTAAACTTCACATTCTCAAAATGCCTGAGCAGTGATCAGCGCTCGGATAGGGTTCCACTTCATTTCCTGGAACTTGAATGCAAAGCAGGGCGGCGCGGACGCATAGGAAGACGATCCTGATTAGGTGCAGGGCCAAGAAATAGCCAGACATAACATTTGCCTTTGCGGGCATCCTGGAGGCATTTGAGAAAATGTCAACATCGCTGTCATTGAGCACATTACTTCACACTTAACTCCTGGACCTCCGCATGCCGGCGGACCAGTGCGAGATGGTGTTGTTGGACACTGCCTCAGCTCTGCGGTGATTTATGGTCAGACAGGGAGGAGCCGCGTATGCCTATAGGACCACTGTGTGCAGGAATAAACAGAGATGCAGAGAGGTGGCTGTGCAGAGGGCCTAGGATGGTTGAATGGGACCCTTTTACAATTTTATCTTCAAGTTTGGGAATATCTATTTCCTCACAGGTGGGGCGCTCTTTCACGCTCATCTGGTAACAACACATACGCCTTTGACTGGCTGGCTGTCCTACCTGCCACTTTTCCCCGTACGCCTGAAGTGATTGTGTTTTTATTCTAGACCCCTTTATTATGTCCTCTCAATAAACCTGCAGGAAAAAATGTTATATATACATATGTATGTGTGTGTGTATAGAGGCCCACTCGTATGGCTGTTCTTGGCTTGGCCCCAGTATCCATATGCCTGTAACTGTGCTCAGGACATGTGTGTGTTTGCATTTGTATGAGTGAGGGCTGGACAGTAGCTTCTTGGTCTCTGGCTGCAAGCTCCTCTGCATATTGAGTTGCGTAATGGTCGTGGTTTCTGTCTTTTTTGGCATCACAGCAAATGTGTGTATGTGTGTGCATGCACATGTGCGAGTGTGCGCTCTCTCTCTGTCTCTCCCTCTCTCTCAGTATCACCTCTGTGCTACATTCAGTGGCACAGCCTCTGTACAGCTCTCCTCTCATGCATGCACTCAAGCTGCCGGAGCCACAGTAGACTATACGACTGTGTGTTTGTGCACTGCGGTCCAGCGTTTGACTCGGTGCAGTGTATTCCTGGAAAGCCTGAGTAGGAGTGGAAGGGGCCAGGGCCTGTCCCTCATGCACACTGACCACAGCCAGGCAAGACTGTTTTCTGGAGGCTTTTGTATCACTGGGACCCAGGCAAAAAAAAAAAAGAGAGAGAGGGGGGGGTCTCGATGTGAATTTTGTCTTCCGCAAACAGAGGCTGCTCACGGCATCGGCTTGCATCTTATATGCCATTTGTATGCACAGGCAGGCCCGGACTTTAAAGTTCCCATCGCTCTCGCACCGCAAAGAGGAATGCAGCGAGCGTTTGGGCCGGATGGACAGGAGGAGGGGTGGGAAAGAGGGCTGAAAGGAAAGGAGGGTTGCGTAAGAGGCAAGAAAGCACAAATTAGCTTAATGAAGGAGCAGCGAAAGGAGCAATAAAATCAAGGGGCAGTTAAGGTGCGGGCGATGAATAAAAGTGCAGGGAGGAGGAATGGATTGAGACTGAATGGGAGGGGGGGCGGGAGAGGAGGGGGGGTTGTTTTAAACTACATCAATAAAGCTCCGGCTGATTGTCTCTCTCAGCCATGCACCCTCCTCGTCTTCTCTCTCCACCATCCGCCCCGTCTCGAGCCTTCTCATCCTCTGTTAACATCCTCCTCCAGGAGCCCTCTTCCTCCTCCTGCTTGCCTCCTCTTCCTCCCTCCTCCACCTCCTCCCTCCTCCAGTGGCTGTTGTGTAACTCTGCAGTGACTGAGCAGCAGCAGCAGCAGCGGTGGTGGTGCGATTGATCAGCATTTCTGGCGCCAGGCTGCTCTTACTGTAATAAACGAGCTCGGAGCCATTGAAACCAACTGAGTGCTTTTGCCGAGTAGAGGAAACACACACACACACACACACACAGTCGAAGAAGGATGCACTGCTATCACTTTTTTCCTCCCAAGCACAAGCACTTTCATTTGGATCCTGGCCAATACTGAATACCAATATGAGCGCTTAACAATACCTGTACAGTTGTAACATGTGCAAAACACATAGATATGCGCGCACACACACACATACACACACACACAGTGGCGAAATAACCCAGAATGCTCGAGCCTGCCTGGATTCATCATTTTGTACTTATCCCCGCTCGAATCCCCGAAGTCCGACAAAAGTTAACGACACGTTTTATTTTATTATCAGTCATTTGTTTTTCTGTGTGTGAGCTCACAGCGCCCAGCATACTGTTTGCTCAAAGACTAGCGGGACGTTTATCGAACCTGTCCTTATAATCACTGAGATGCTTTATCGTTGGAGGGGAAAATACGGCCCTGTCCTCCTCAGTCCGTCATTTTTTTCGTCTTCGCGTCACGAGCGTGACAGCTTCCCGTAGGCACTGAAGAGTTGAGGCCGCCTTGACGAGTTCTCATCAGTGAACCAATTTACATGTGACCGTAAACTCCGGGTTTGAGATCCTGTTTGCGACCCCCGTTGCTCGTCCTCCTCCCCACCCCAAAGCTTCCCCAACCGGCTGTAAGAAAGCCACATCTGGTCTTTCCATTTTTTTCCCCTCTCTCTGCGGTCTGGCCCTCTGCTCGACATATTCTCCCCTTTCTCCCGATCCATCCATCTTTCCTCTTCTCCGATTCCACTCCACTTCTTTTTGAGAAGTTTTAATCCAGCACTACCCAAAGGCCAGACTTGACAAAACAAGAGCTTTTGAGCCATCGCCTGTGCTGTGTGTGCCTGTATACAGTAGACACACAGCTAGCAGGGAAACAGGCTTTGTTCTTCCTGAGGGCACACATACATGAGACTAGGCGAGGGCGATAAAGATCGCACTCTATCTTTGTGAAGTCGAGCCAGTGTCACCTTTGCGTCTGCTCAAAGTCGTATCGGCTTTTTGACATCCTCGCGACTCACTCTGCTGCCGGCCCTCGCTGCCCTCGTCAGAGAGGATGCAGAAAATAATGCTGCATAGCTCGCACGTTACTCACCAGCCTGCCAGGCCATTGTTTTCGTCCGCTTGGTTGTTGTCCTCATGGCGGCACATGGCGTGAGGTCAGGAGTTCATTGGTGAAGCAATGGCCAGATGGATGAGGCAGGGCCTCAGTTTCATCATCGCAGCAAGGCAAACAACCACCTGTAGCTGTCCAGGCATGGCAAGAATTCCAACAAACACGTTCTTTTGACCTAATTTTGAAACCACATCCTACAAGAAGTCTTAAGCCTTTTATCTAGTGCACACGAGATGATATACTATAAACTTTGGTAAATCTTCAAGACGTGGCAAAATGCCATGTGCTTTTGCATCTTGTGTGCACAAAATAACTTGTATGCACAAATTAAATTAACTTGTGCATGAACTAATGTGGCTAATAATTGCTCCGTGTGCACAAGTCAGTATTTTGCTCACAATTATTTAGCAAACTATGAACATACATATCCATCTCCGAGGACTTCAGATGTTCATAATGCCGCTTCGTGCTCTTGCATGAGATGTTTTTATTGTGCACACATGCTAATAATTTGCGTGCGCGAGGCGATTCAATAGATTCTCGCCACAACCACGCTCTAATGGCCTGGAAGGCATGTTAATGTTGCGGTTGGCAAAGTTCTAACGTCGCCGTGTTTCCACAAACGTGTGTTGATGGGACTGCTGTCTTGTCCAATTGAGTTATTGCGCGCACAAGTTATCATCTTCATGAAACGTACGCCCAAGAAGCATCGCCTGACGTGACTCCAGGGGCTCTGTAACATCCAATCAATCCAATCTGTGGTAATTTAATCCACTGATAAATGCTTATTATGGCCAGATTCATGCTGCCCCGTGGAGTTGAAGCGTGTTTACCAGCTTCCTTTGTCATGCAGCGTGGCCAGGAGAGACACACACACGCACACACACAGGGCTCCTTCAGGATTTAAACTCCGTTAATGGCTCCTCTGCCCTATTCTTAGCCTCAAATCTGTCTCACCCTGCCAGCGTTGACAGGCGCTGTGCCGGAGTCTGGTTTGTGTTCGGCCTATGGAGGAACACAAATGTGTAAACGTGTATATATAGCCGTGCAGATAGGAAGCGATGCTGATACTCGAGAGAGCCTCCTAAGGACCGTGAATGGGGGGGTGAGAGGGAAGCTGGCTTGCATCAATAACCGTTTCTCATACAGGGACCGCCTGCTTGTTGATGTCTCTCTAATGCTGCTCTGGTGTTGAACTTGTGGGGGGGGTTGGTTGCACGTCGTTTCGACGCCGAACCGAGCCGGAGGACAGATGTGGATGTGTTCCCACTGAAAAAACAACCTTCGAGTTTCCTCTGGGAGTTTTTATTCTTTTCTGGGAAGAGGGCGTAAAAAAAAGGCGTTTTGTTGCGTCAGCGCCGCCGTGGACACACAAAGCCTCCGCCGGACTCCGTTCAAATATCGGCGGATTTAAGCTCCGGAACGACACGAGCTGCTCTTTTTTTTTGTCTGCAGCGAGAAGACTCGTTAACCCTGCCCCACGGAAACTACACCAGGAGGAGGAAGGAGGGGGGAGGGGGAGGAGGAGAGGGGTGGTCTGGTGTGGGAAGAAACGATAGAGAGATAAAGAGAGAGGTGTCGGAGGAGGGAGAGAGGAGCGACTCCGTATTGTCGGGCGCGTGTTTGTTCTGCGGAGCGGAGAGAGAGGGAGAGACGCGGCGGCGGCGGCGCGTGGGTTCTTTCGGCGGTGCGACACGGGGGGAAAAGAGCCGAAAACGTCGTCAATTCTGGATTTCTTCATCCGCTTCCTGTCGTCCAGGATGAGGTTCAAAAGGAACGGCTCGTACACGCTGAATAGGTAAGAGTGGCGCCGGCCGTGAAACGTGCGCAGGCAGCGGCAACTTAGTCATGTGTTGTGTGTGTGTGTGTGTGTGTGTGTGTGTGCGCGCGCGCGCGGAGGGGAGGGAGGATGGGTTGCTCCACGCTGAGCTCATGGTTCTGCCCGCTTCTCCGTGATTTTGTTTTTTTATTGTCTCCGTAGAGTTGCTGCTCCCGTGTCGTTATGCTCTTTGATACACTTTGATAACTCCTCTGTGCGCACACACATGGTCTGCAGCGGGACTGTGATGAGACGGGAATCGGTGGGAAACTTTCGCGTCATGTATTCTGTGGATTTGCCGACGTGATGCTCCCCGATACCTGATCCTGGCTAGTCGTGCATCTCCAGATTTCTGTGGTGTGGTGCCCACGTGTGGTGAAGTCATCCAGGGAGGATCAGGAGAAACCTGTCTGGCTGCCTGCAAGGAGGGGGTGGGCTTTCCATTGTTCCTGCACTTGCATTTAGAAAAAAAAAAGGGAGGAAAATGATCTCTCTCCCCTCCTCTACCCCTTTCTGTTTTCTCCCTCACACAGAAATATCCCCTCTCGCCGCCCCATCACCTAGCAACTTTTCTGTGTGTGTGTGTGAATGACATGCATCCTAACCCGCTTTGTCGAGACCGGACGGCAACAGGCTCTATTCACATCCCACCGTTTCCAACCCCGGTCACGAGTCGGGCCTTTCCCGCTGCCCAGTGGTCCAGACTCCCTCCTCCTCCTTTTCATTGTGCTATCTCTGCGAGTCACAAGTTGATATGAAAAATCTATTCTTTGTCTCCCGGCCATGCACCGATCGTGTCACAGAGCTTTCCCTGAATTCATCCCTAAGCGGATGTCTTGCTCGTGGTGTTTTTCCTGGATTCTGTGATAAGGCCTGAAAGTTGGAGACCTCATGACTTATTCACATTGTGGAAAGTAACAGTTAATGCAGTGCCAGTTTCACTCCTGGCACTTATCCTCTGGCACGCCTTTTCCTCTCCGCCTTGCAACGAGGCATCTGGCCTTTCCGCTGTACTCGACGTTCACACAAAACCCACATCCTGACTTTTAAGGCCCTAAAACACAAAGGGAGCTAATGAGTGCCAAACGGCCACTTTCATCACACAGTTGAAAAATGCGAGAGGGACTGAGAGAGAGATGTTATCACCGCTGAACCCCCCACCCCTTCATCCCCTTTCTGTTTTCACTTAGGAAGTGTTTGCAAGAAACGTGGGTGTTGCTGTCCCCCCCCCTCGGTGTGATCATTGTGCGAGCGCTGGTGTCACGTGTGCGTGCTCTGTTGCAGGTGGTGAGGTAATTAAACAGCCAGAGAGGAGGCCTGCTAGCTGCATCTCCTGGTGACAGTCCTCCAGGGAGGAGAGAGAGAGAGAGAGAGAGAGAGGGAGATGGAGGCAGGCGAGGAGGGAGGGGTGACGTCATGCCATGTAAAAACGCTTTGCTGTGCTGCTTCGGTTTATCTTTGACATCTCTTATCTCACAGAGAGAGCAGGAGTGAGGCAGGAGGAGGGGGAGGAGGAGAGGGAGTGACGCTGTGCTGGTGTCTGAGGTTGCAGCAGGGTTTTAAGGTGCAAACATCTACCGCCTTAAAATCCTCCCCGCTACCCGGGGAGCTCTTTGATGAGTGACAGTGTAAGAGCGAAGTCGTCCTCCGTCTCCTCTGTCCTCCCGTTCCCCCCGGCTGCAGTCGCTCGTCTCCTCGGGGCCCGTTTGACATTGAGCGCCGGCAGGGCGGGCTGCCTTCGTCCCGGTCGGTTTAATCCCCGCCGCGGACTCCGACCACGGCCCTCCATCCCATCGTCACTCCATCTATGCACTGCAGTCCCGGCCAGGGCGAAACAAAGTGACTGCTCTTATCAGACGATGCAGGAGAGGAGATGAGATGAGAGGAGGAGGAGGAGGAGGAGGAGGAGGTCCGTGATTCGCTGCGTGTCCTTCACCTGATTTGCCCACACCGTAACAACAGTGCTCTGCAGCCATTGGCTCGCTTCCTGGGGGCTTGTCTCGACGCAGGCCCCTCCCATCCTGTATTGCTGCATCATTTGTGTGAATGAAGAGCAGTGGTTACTGTATATACACACACGTGTTGTCCTCTGCTGAATGTGAATACATCAGGTTAGCGCACCCCCCCCACCTTTCAGTGTTGATTTAAGAGTTGAGAATTACCCGTCCGCTGATGTGACTGGGTTACATATCACTAGGTGTGAGGAAGAGGAGGAGGCCGCTGACGGCTTAATGCACTGATTAACTCTGCAGCCAGCTTTGACGGGATTGCCCTCGGACGCAGACACGGCAAACACGGGGTGGAGATGGGACGTTTAGCCCTTGTTTACGATGTATACAGATGGCTGAGATTTCAGCCTCCCAGGGATTGCCGCTCTCCCGTCCCTCTCCCCCTCTCGCCCCTTCTCCCCTGCAGTCCGTCCACCCTGTGCTGCCCAGCAGTCAGCAGTTTGTTTATGGGACGCTGTTTGCCAAGCTAATCTTCCCGCCTTTCAAGTGGGAGCCAGCGAGCCACCGAGGGAGGGGGAGAGAGAGAGAGAGAGGGAGAGAGAGAGAGAGAGGGATAGTGTGAAAGTGAGGCAGGCAGTCGCAGTAGTAGCAAAGAGGAGAGAGGGACCTCTGCTCGGAGACATGAACGGTTCTCCTCCCGTTTTGTTTTGAAACTGCGTGTCCCTGCGCGTCCGCCCGGCGTCCGTCAGCGCCTCCTGCGTCACCTGCGGCCAGGCTCGAGGGTGGGTGTGTGGGAGGGAGGGAGGGAGGGAGGGAGGGAAGGGGGGCGGCTGTTTGGCTCGATCGGCTGCACCGCCACACCGGGGGCCGCGCAGGAAGGAGCTCGCTGCACCTGTAGCCGAGTTTGCAGGAGACGGAGCCGCAGGAGAAGGGCCGCCGTGGGCCGGAGCCTCGTCACCCCGGCTCTGCCTCGCCACCGACCGGATGGGGGTTCTGGTGTGCTGCGACTGCTTCTTCTATCGGTAGTTACCCAAAACTTCCCTCTGACTCCTTTTCGTGACCTCTTCCAGCCTTTTTTTCCCCCTCCACACGTTTGATTTTTGCCACGGATGCCACACTCTGCTCTTCTTTTTTTCCTTTTTTTAAGCATTCCCCAGCTCACATTTTCAGACCTTCATTAACTTCACCCCCCGCCCCCCCCACCATCCCTGCCTTCCCTCCCATTCACCCGCTCTGTTTTGCTGCTGCGGTTTTCTGGGAGACATTTGAGGACAGTGCTGCTGTAGCAGGCTGAGATTCTGCCGTAGTCAGACACGCGTCGTATTCTTGACTTATGGAGAGGGGGAGGAGGAGGAGGAGGAGGAGGAGGAGGGAGGGGGGAGGCTGAGGAGGAGGGATAGAGGACAGAGGGACAGCGATGGCACGCAGCCAGTCCCTGTCGCTGCTGGATGGGGAGGAGTGTTGCTGGTTACAGGGTTGGTTAAGAAGTTAGCCGGGGCGGCATGGCAGCGGGCCAGATGTCATCCAGCCCAACTTTTCCTCCCCGTCCTCCGCTGTGTGCCCCTCTGGCTGCGCAGCCCTGTTTGTTTGGACACTGTGTTCTCTTTGCAGAGACGAGGGCTTTTTTTCCCCCCTCTCCTGCTCCTCTTGTTTGCAGACTTCACAGACTTTGCTCTATCCTCTGTCCGCTCGCTACCACCCCGGTTTTTCACCCTCTCCTCGGAGCCACGGACGCCGGCCGCTTCTCCTGCAGATCCGAGCCGTTGATTTTCAGACCGGGCCGACTCTTGGCCCTGGCGTAGCCGGTTATTGTGCTGGAGAGAGCGGGCGGATGGTTTGGGTTAGGCTCTGTGACAGTTGGAGCAGGAAGGATCCCGTTCCCCTCTCTTGTGGTCGGGGGGGGGGGGGTGAGCCGGGCCGAGCTAGTCCTTAACTGCTGCATAAAGTCTAAATATAACTCCCCGCCTCTCCGAGGAGCGTTTTGATGGCGAGGGTAAAATTGTAGCTTTTAACACAGACGCGCAGGGGAACAGCTGGATTAGATTAGGCCCCGCTCCGACTCAGAACTCTGTTTACACTTCACTGCTGCTCTGTGCATGAATAACAGCCTGCCGTGTGTGTGTGCGTGTGTGCGCATAGGAGGATGTGTGGCGTAACTTGTGTTATATACTGTAGGTCTTGGTTAAATACACACAGAAGCCTTGTGAAGGCTGGGCCGGTGCCAGGAGCACTTATGTTCCCCCGATGGAGGCAGGGGTGGGACCCGAACAGCGCGCTAATGTCTCAGGGGCTCATTAAGGCAAAATGGGCCGCCGCGCGTCTATTTTTAGCCCTTCCTCGCCCTCCGCTGTCCGCCAGCCAATCGCGTGGCCCGCCGGCGATGTCGCGCGGCCTGACTGATGTGTGTGTTCTGGAGGCACACCCGGCCGGCCGGGCCCCTCGTCCACACGGGCCCGGGCCTGCCCCGCGTCCCCGGGGCTCCGGTGGTCGGGCTTTCAACGGCAGCATTGTGCCCGGAGCAGAAACCCTGTGTGGAAGCGTGTCGGCCCCAGTGTTGATCGCTCCGTTTATAGAACGGGCCGATCGAGCCGTCTGCCATTGTACGACACACAGCGAGCTGGGCTTGTCGCACCTTTGCAGTCTTTTCCTTCCTTTCTTATTGTGTGATTTTTGTACGGTGGGGAGCAGGGATTTAATTGTCTGTGCGAGCTGAGCTCAAAACAGGATACTGTGCCTAAAATCGCATTGATGGAACGGCACAATGACCTCCGTCTATTTGACTTGTGAGTGATACTACTATCCAAAACTGTCGGCAACGGCTTTGTCTGGAAACGTTTTGGCCAAATCTTTGGCTGTTCTGCTTTTTGTTCAAGCCTTAAGGCGCACTCGCACCGACAGGGGCTTTCCACAGCTCCAGAACCTATTGGGGAAAATTCCCCCGCACTGCAGGAGTTTTTCCATTTTCGGGGACATTTTTAGCTCCTGCTTCGGGGTAGGCATTTTTGAGCGGTGCGATGCATGTTCACACCAACGGCCTATGTTTTTTAAAAGCCTTATGGCCTGCAAGTTTACCACATCTCGCCCCCTTGACAATTTAAAGCCAAAAAACCCCCCAAAGTCCTGCAAGCCAGAAGACTAGCAAGTAGCCAGCCCTAGTTTAAAGACTAAGCACAGGACGAAACAACACGATAACAAGTAACTGACATGTTCTATCTCCGATTCTAGAGGTGCAGGTAGGTAAATTACATAACCTTCAGGCTGCACTCTAGATCAGTTTTCTCCAAGCTGTTTTAGGAAGTAACTCACAGCTGGAGCTCCATCCCGGGTTGAGTTGTCGTTCACGTCCGGTCAGATTTGCCCCCCCCCCCCCCCCCCCCCCGAACCGAGCAGCCCCCTGAGCCTTAGAGCCCAGAGGTTTGGGACCTGGTCATCTTTTGTCCCAGCGCCACAGCCAAAGAAAATCCGGTGTTCCTCTCAGTCGAGAGGTTCACTGTTTTTCTGTGTCCATATTAAGTAACACTGTTGACGTGTGGCTGGAAGACCTGGGGGCTCCATTACAGGACAAAGGCCTTTGTGTGTGTGTGTGTGTGTGTGTATGTGTGTGTGCTTATGTGCATTTGCTCCCAGCAGATCAGATGGTAGATTTTATAATGTGTGGTGTGCGGGACAATCCTCCCGAGTGTGTCATCAGCATACTGTGTGTGTGTGTGTGTGTGTTGTATTAGCAGAGGGGGGGCCATACTGTTGTCCATGTGTCTCTCATTAGGCTATCTTTGGCAGGCCCGGGCTGCTTCCACAGAGCTGAGGCTGCAGCTCCACAAGGACACCATTCTCCACCAACAGACGCAGCGCTCCGTCCCCTCTCGGCCCCAGCACACTCGCTCCAACGGGGGCTGACTTGCATGCAGCAGCCTGCCAGGAGCGCTAAAACTCAAACGGTTCGGACGGCTGCAGGTGCGACGAGTGAACGGAAATCTCAAATGAGGCATTATCTGTTCATAGAGTTGCCCGGGTGGCAGTATTTTCTGTGGCTGCTGCACTCCATGTAATCAAGCAGCCGAAAAGGATGGGGAGAAAAATGCTGAGGCATTGACAAAAGGTGGCCTCATTTTTTCAAAACGAAGTTTGGATGGTTTTTCTGAAAATCTATTTGGAGGAAACGGAAATATTTATCAGTAAATGGGTAGAGCAGTCCGACTCGAACGGCGTGCATAGCAGACGCTCCCCGTCGCCCCCCCCAGAAACACCTCGCACCGGCACAGATTAGATTCGACCTGCTCTGGCTGGGATTCTTGTCCTCAGATTTCCCAAGAATTTCTTCTGATATCTGCCGTCCCGTAATAACATCCGCCCCGGGCTCGAAGGCGCTCTCTCCCGCCTCTCCCCTCCTCTCCTCTCCTCTCCTCTGGATAATCTCAGTGGAGAGCTGATAACCCCTACCTGTGTGCCGTCCGATCCTCTTGGGGACGTGTGTTACGCTAGACTCTGGTGGAGGGTGGCCGGTCGGTACGGCTAAAAAGCTCTGTCAGTGGAGACGTGACGGACCGTCCTCGCTTGTCACCTGCCCTCTAGCCGGTGCAGAGGGCAGACCTCACACACGGGGCCGCTTACATAACGGAGACACTGTGTGTGTGTGTGTGTGATTTTAGTAGAGGCCCGGTCTTGCTGGCTCAGGAGAAGAAGAACAAGATGGCCTTGCGCTAACCTCACCTCCCCGTTCAGATCCGCATAGTCAGCGTTTATGACTGAAGAAGCGACCGGCCGCCCACGTTCTGCCGAAACGGCGCAAAGCCGAGCACGTGTGGCAGCGCCCTGCATCTCAACAGAAAAACTCATCACAGCCGCTTGGTGGCCCGATTGGCAAGCGGATAGTGGCTTCATAGTGCTTGGCTGCGTTTGCAGGTCGCTCAGGTGGCAGGAAAAGGGTTAGACAGAAGTCACAACCAAAACAAGCGGCCCGGCCTCGGCACCGCCGAGGTGGCAGGCGAGGAGCTGCAGCAGCTCCGCGTAGCCTCTGGGAACAAGAGGCCCATTGGAAGGGAGGCAGGAAGTGCCTGGGCGCCTCACTTCCTGTTTATGGAGTTTGTCCCAGGCGAGAGTGAGAGGGGAGGGGCGCGGTAGGGAGGGAGGCAGGGTCTGGTGTGGCGCAGTGTCATTTAACGGAGAAGGTGGTAGTGAGGAGGTGAGCACTCCTCGCTTGCTGTCCTTCCCGAGGTATAGCGCGCACACACACACACACACACTTGACTGCATAACTGTGTAATTGCCTCTGCGCTGCAGTGCCTTTGGCAGCTGTGCCCTCTCATTTGTTTCAATTATCTGCCATCTGACATGGCGCTGCTACCAAGGATAGACGGGGAGGGGTAGCGGTGGGAGGTGGGGGGGAAGAAAAAAAACCCAAAACAAAACGAGAATGAAGTGGCCCGCAGAAATGCCACCTGATTATGCACGGAATCTAATTTTTACCGCCTTCAAGAGCACAAGTCGGGCAGCTGCGCCGGAGCTCCCTCCTCTGTTCAGCGGGAGAGGTGGGGGGGGTGGCGGAGAGGCTGCAGAGTGCTGACTCCAGCTCGTTCCGAGGTGACGTGGGTAACATTATGTGCACTCGCAGAGCGGCGGGCTGCGGGCCAAGCCAGGGCTAACCTTAAATACCCTCTGCTGCCGCCGCCGCCGCTCGCCCCGCCAGCGCCGCGTGTTGCAGACAGACGTGTGCAGCCTCCCCCTCCTCCTCCACACTCCACCTCAGGGGGGATGATGTCACCCCCCCCATCCCCTATAAACTCATCTCTCCAGGTGGCTCCCAGGCTCCAGCCCATCGGAGGCTTGTTTACACCTGAATCTCCCTCGGCGAGGAAGCGCTGTGGGCAGACGCTGAGCTCATCGGCTGGTAAACGCGCGGCTCGCCCCCCTGCCGCGGACGTGCCACGTCTGTGCGGGGCGGAGGGGGACGTGGACGAACGAGGGCCCTCTAAGGACACCTATTGATTTGACCCCTCTTGTGTCTCCTTGCTCTGCACCTCCTTCCATCTTCCATCCTTCCTGAAGAACTTTCCGTTACATTCGCTGCCTTTTCTCTTCCTGCTCTCCCGCTCTCCCAACCCCCTCCTCCTCCTCCTCCTTGTACTCCCCTTCCTCCCCTCTGTTGTGGACTCCTCCTGCCCTTACGCTGTTTTTTCCCCCCTGATTAACCCGGGGAGAGACTGATGTCCGCCGACGTCCCTACATGATCCGCTGTCACGGCTAAGGACTGGAAAACGAGCCGTTAGCTGGAACGGCGTCCATGCCTGCGTGTCGCGGCTCGGCTTCCGTGTTGTGAAAACCGCTTGTTTTCCGAGCTGCGCTGTTGTTGTTGTTGTCGTCGTAGCCGTCGAGGGCGGATGTGCTCTGAGGGGCGGCGCTGGTGGTGAAATCACGCCTGTCCCTCTGAACATCGTCCTCCTGAGGGGTTAGACTTCCTCTCCCGGGACAGGGGAGGCGTCGCTTCACGCTCACATTTGCGAGCGCGCCGTGAACGCCTCCAAGCCGATCAGGGGTTAAAATGCACGGAGCAGAGCTTCCTGCGGGGAGCAGCCTCTCTCTCAGATTTTCCACCGACCTGGTTGCTTTGGGTTAATGAATCTGTTCGCTGCCTCTCGGTCCCTGGTGTGTCTCTCGTCACCCTCGTGCCCAAATCCTGGGTGTGACCACTTCCTGCCTACGCCTTCGCCCGCTCCCGGCATTAATCAGCCTCGCACAATGGACCAGAGTTTCCCCTGCTGTCACATGGAGGCCAGATCTCGTCTGGTCATCGGGGGGTGGGGGGGTGTGAATTTGGGTTTCTTTGTTGGTTTGTTTGTCCTTTCTTGGGATTAGAGCCTGGCTGGTGCTGATATAATGGAGGGAGGGTTGGTCGGCACCAGAAGCTTGACATTGCTATGAGCTGTGTATAGCCGCACAGTATTCTGATAGACTGGCCGTACACATGAACCATGTATTTGCCCATTGGTGACCGTTGTAATGACCTTGTGTTGGGAATGTGCCTGAGCTGATGGACACGTGATGTTCAGACACGCGTAGAAAACCATGTAAATCAGATGATGTACGGTGTTTTCTTGGAGGCCCGGGTCATTTAGGAGATAACGTTCAGAAGAAATCTGGTAATGCATGAAGGTTAAATTGGTTCCTTCTGTCAACTTCCAGGCCGTAGATGTCCGAAAACAAATGCGTGTTGCTATGTTGCAGCGTTAATTCTGCAGATCGAGCTAAGACTAACCTAGCTCCCACTAAAAGTAATCCACTCACCAGGTTCTAGTGCCACTTGGTGGCCTTATACATCTGTGTATGATTGTCACCCAGGCCCACAATTGGAAGACTAATGGTGAAAGACAATGAGGAAATATAGATCTGTTGTACTGTTGGTTTACAAGCTTAGACCAGTAGTAGTCACTTACTTTACCTCGGGGTCAAAGAGCAGGCAAGGCATTGGCTGGAGCAAAATAACAGACCAGACATGAGCGTTGCTGATGGCTCACATGCCTGGCAGTCTGATGGACTTGTTCTGTCTGCTGATGCAGGAAATGGAGACCTTTCCCCTGGGAAAAGTCTCTCCCCCCCTGAACCTTCCCCTTTCATCTTTTCCCCCTCTCGCCCTGTTATTGTTTGTCCCTCATGGGCCGGCAGCGTGCGGACTGTCGCTGCAGCAGTTACGTAACGTACCTAGAAACAGGCAGTGTGTTAAGGAGAGGGCTAATGTGATTTGGCGTGTGACTCTCCGGCAGAGTGTCGATCTGATCAGCCGCTCCTCTAATCTTCGGCATCTCCGCTGACGTGACGGCCCCTTTGATTTGGATGCAGGTTGACACTGAGCCATGGCTCTCTTTATGTAACAAAGTTAAAACATTTCTGACATAGCTTCAGCGGCTTTGCTCTGCCCGAGTCGGACAGCGATATGCAGACTATGTCCACCCAGTCACAAGACATGAACTATGCCTGCATGGATCTGAACCCCCCCCCCACTCCCCTCCATTATGCTGTTTAGGTTATCAATGATGATTACTCCACTAAAGGAACACCCTGTACATTTAACGCTGGGCGTGTGTCTGCTCTGGGAAGAACTCTATACATGCATCCACATTCCTTAGAAAGCAAGTGGGAAACATGTGACTAAATGCCCTCACTTAGGACTTAATGAGCTGGATCGGAGCAGGCATGCAAAGCCTGGGCGCAGGAAGCACACAGCCACCCAAACTGAGTGCCTGAACCCCAGACTCACCTTTTTAGTTCTGCCTCATTTGCATTAAAGGCCTGAGAGTGCACCTTCAGTGTGCTGCGGGCACATTGCATCTCTTTGTAGACCCGATGTCTCTTCTTGCCTCCTCTCACCAATAATAAAATAGAATAATACAAGCGAGCTCTGTTCGCCTGGAGCTCGGTGGCCTGCACACGTATGTACACACGTCCTGGGCAAACATGGGCGCCGCCTCCATCTCTGCCTCCCATCTCTTCCCGCCACCACCTCCTTTTCGCTTCCTGCGTCTCTCGCTCTATTCCATGACGGTCTTTCTCCTCCGTCCGTCTCAATTCACACACACACTCACACAGACGGCCTCTTGTGCTCCTGAGCAAACAGTAGCATGCAGCTCTCCCCGCACCTCACCTTCTTTAACGTCACACACTCCCCTCTCTCTGCCCCCGGACCTCACCTCTGCTGGCCCAGTGGTCCTCTGAATAATTACTACACTGTTGCGCCGTGCGTCGTTTCATTTTACGTGCTCTGCCCTCCTGTGTTCTCCTCATCCCTCCCCGCCGCCCAGCGGTGGAAAGTCACTCGTCAGCTTTCGCCGTCTTCAGAGGGTCTGGTTTGGTCCTGTGTCAGACACACTCGGCAGTCACACTCTTATAACACATCCTGGAATGGAAAAGGTGAATGGAAGCTGTGAGCTTGCGTAAGTTTCAGACACCTTTTCCAAGGGCGGGTGCTGTGTGTGTGTGGTGATGTAACCGCTCCGTCTTTGGTCTTTTTTCCTCTTCTTTCCCTTTCTTCCGCAAAATAAAAATAACTGCGGTTGTCCTGGTTTCAGGTTGCACCTCTGTAGGTCTCAAAAGGTGTTGGATGTCGTCCGACTCGACGTGACAGTGATGCATGCATACAGAAACCTGATACCAGCAGGTGGCGGCATTTCTCTCACCTCTGGTGTGGCTGTGTGTGTGTGTGCGCGTGTGTGTGCACACAGGAGAGAAACAAGGAATGTTCCTCCTTCACAGGCCAAACCTCCCGTGTGCATGGTTGTGTTGTGCTGGAGCTGTAATCTGTAGGTAATGTTTTGGTTTGGGTCAGAAATGTTCAGAATTTTATCTGCTGTTAAGAGATCAGCAAATTCAGGGTGTGTGTGTGTGCGCGCGCATGTGTCTGTCCTAGCCTCAATGCCAAGGTTATCACAGTCTTCCCAGCAAAAGCCACATTCTTTTCCCTTTTAGAGGTTTATTAGAGTTCTGGGAGGACTTGGAGAACCTTTTCTGTTTCCTGCAGCAATGCAGAACGTGTGCACACATACGCACACATACAAAGTATAAGAATTCCTCCTTTCGTAGCTGACATTATTGAGCAGGTCACAAATTTGACAGTGATATATTATAGATAGTGATCTCTGTTATCAGTAGCCAATAGTGCAGAAAATTTGCATGGCTACATGCTCAGTCAGGACCAGACACAACCGCAGAGATCGTCCTCAGCCAGGATTACAGAACTGGATTTCTTAGCCATGCAGCTGCCTGACAAAAATTTTAGCTAAAATGTCCCCATCAAAACTTGAGGAGCCTTTCGATGTGATCCAAAAGCTACATAAGCCTCCACCTGCAAGGTAAGGCACCAGTATTTTTTCCAGGAAATGGTCTTAAAAGCCCCTAACGATTCATGTGCCGGCATGTTGTGATAATGACGCATTGGTAATTGTTTTCCACGAGAAATTTTAAGGGCTTTTCCACAGAAACCTGCAGACTTATACGGTAACTGGGTGACTGCACCTGCTGATCAGATACCACGATATGATAAGAAAGTCTAAATCCACCATGTTTCAGTCTAAACTGTGATCCTGGACCATCCGGGGCGGTCAGTATCCCGCACTCCCTGCCTCCCTCTCAGTGTCACTTTCCCCTCACCTTTTGTCCCGCAGGGTTCAGGTCATTAGCAGTTCCCAGAACACCCACTTGCCCACAGTGTCTCCGAGGCTCAGTGGCCTCTGTCATGTGATTAATCTCATGGTACTGATGGAGTGACTCTGTCACAGGCCCGCAGCCATTAGCAAGACAGAAAGCCCCATCACCAGTTCAGTCCTGGCCTGGGGCCCGGGGCCTCGTCTCTTCATGGCGGGGCCTGTGAACACCTGCGAGGCGGCAGCGTGCCTCCGGTTGTTCCTCGGGTCACCTGTGTCCTCCATCCTGACCGCTGATTGGTAATCTTTGACCGTCCGGCGGGCGAACCCTGCTCACCTTGCACCTGAGCCCCAGGGCGCACGCGCTCGCACTCCCTGCACTTCAGCAGGCAGGTGGCGAATTATGGGATGGATCGGGACTCTCCCCCGTTAAGGAATGTAGGCGGAGGAGTGGAGCGGGCGGCCAGGGCATGCTGTGACAGCCTCCTCCACTGTGCCAAACTCCCCCGGTGCTCTCATCCAAACTTTCATTAATCTCATTCCCTCTCCTCCTCTGTGCTGCTCCTCACTCCCTCCGCTGCCCTCTCCTCACCCCTCTCCCCGAGCCGCTCGCTCCCGCGCTCTCATTTCCTACCCCTCCATCCGTTGCCTTTCTCCCGTTTCACCTTTCGCTCCTCTTCATATTCCATGCCGGCCCGTTCCTGCTGATACGATGGTGGCCAATCTAAGCGGTATCCATGGAGATGGTGATTTATAGACGTCTGGACATGAGTCTGGTATTTCTCATCTCCTGTCGTCCATCTTGCTAAAGCCCTCTCTTCCTTCAGTCATAAACCAGTCAGAACATGGCCTCGCGTCTTTCATGGATTCTTGGGTTCTTCCCTCTGAACTCGCCAGGGCACACGCAGGAACATTTTCAAGGTTAAAAAATCCCAACTAACCTGACTTCTAATTGGATTAGGAATGATCAGGCAGTCGACTGTCTCTTTATTTTGCCATTGCCCTGGTTTAATAGAGCGTGAAGTTTAGCGCTTATACCTTTCTGCATAGCATGCATATTAACCTCCCAAACAAGAAACGTTAAACCTCTCAGATATGTGCACTTGACATCGTTTAGCTGGATCACCGTGTTGCTCTTCCCTTTGTTCAGCCAGGTTGTGTGTGCAGAGAGCGTGCATGTCTTTGCATGCAGCCCTTCCCCTACAGGAATGCAGAGCAAAGTAGAGATGACGCCGGGGAGGCAAGAAGCGCACACGCAGAAAAAGAAAACGAGGCCTCCGAGACCTTAAAGGCACAAAGTGAGGAAAGGTCAAACGTGAAGTGATGGGTAGAAACTGATGGATATCTTTTGAAGGGCTCGACATGCAAATGTGATACGCCACAAGTTGTTTTTTGGTTTTTAAGCTGTGGTTAATGTATGTAAACCTATGACGGGAGAACCCAGTTTGACGCGATCTATACTGATGGAGGATTGGTCTACACAATGCACGCTCTACAGGTGCGTCAAAGCAGCTTGTATAGGGTTCCACGCCCTGGCACCATCCCTCAAAGTCGTTCTCTGCTCATTTTCTCTGCTCATTTCTCTCAGTTGCACGGTAGGAGAGGTGCACTCTGGGTTATATTTAGACCTTTGTGGCCGTGGCAGCAGATACAACACCCGTTTTGTGTAAAGGATGAGGTTGGTTTTACGGCTTGGGTCGCTGGGTTCAGTGTTCAGAGTGTCCCCTGGCCTTGCTGACCCCCCCCCCCCCCCAAGCCTATAGAAACCCCCCTGGCTCTAAAATCCTTCAGTCTGGGCTGTTTTCACTGCCTAAGACCTTACCTAAACATGCGCTCCCTCACACCCAAAAGGCAGCTCTGATTTTTTTTTTTTTTCGTATTTTCTTTTTTATTTATCCATCACGGGTCCGACACGGCTGGGCGCCCGCCCGTCGTATGGATCCCGGCTGTGATTGGTCGGAGGCCGGGCCGTGGCGGGGCCCGGGCCGGACTTGTTGCCAGGCCCCGAGGCGCATCTGCTGCGGCCGTGAGTCATCCGCTGCTGGCCTGGGATCAGTGTTTTCTTTGTCTCAAATAGGTGGAATGTGCGCTGACTTTTCAGACCCAACCTGTCGGGCCAGCCCGCCTCCTCTCCCCCTCTCTCTGCTCAGCGCCGAGCACGGTCTGCAAACGATCCCGCTCGCTCGCTCGGACACATTTCACACGAGACCCTCTCTGATGCAGGTCATCAGCAGCGCCCCGTCGGGTCACGCGTCAGGCGGCGGTATCAAGCCGCGCTCCGGAGTTCCCGGCATGCCGCTGTCGGATGCCGCCTCATACCTGCCGTGTAATTGCGTCAGCGGCGTGAATGGCTGTCATTTTTCCCACCACGCGGCCTTTGTCGCTCTCGCGGCTATCGGCTGGCCTGATCGCTCTGTGGTGCGTCCTCACTCATCGCACCGGAGCTCGGCAGCCATTCACAAGGGCGGCGACGTCACGCCGTTTCCATGAAGCGCCCGTCCCTCGCCTCCGCCCCCCCCCCCCCCCCCCCCCTCTCCTCTCCTCTCTTAAAAAGCGTGACGCGTTTTCTAATTAAATCTGGTCTGCTCCGCTGTCGGGCCTCCCGAGCGGTTCCCTTTTGATGAGGGCGGAATATGTTATTCCTGGCAACGAGTGCTCCTTCCTAAAGACAAGCACTCTGCTGTTTGTACGTCTAATCTGGAGGTTGTTGTTTCCATGCAGACCACGACATGCGGTATGGGGGGGGGGGGGGGGGTGAAGCTCGCCCCAGATGTTCTTACGTAAGCCCAAGCGTGCATCTTTGGAAAATATATCCAGATTTAAGCGCAAGATGTAATATTCTAAGGGTATGTAGCAACCCCACTGCCTCAAAACTAAACACAGAATCTCCTATTGTTCACTCACCTGTTTCTGCCGCACATCACCTGTTAAAGCAGAGATCACACGGGCCACTTGGAGTTGAAAGCCACCTGCTCTTTAACTTTTTTCACTGGAGCTGTGCGTGCTCGCTGGAGGCCCCCGGCCCCGGCCAAGCCTCAGTGGTCTTGAATGGATGTCTTCTATTTTCAGTGGCCGCGCGGATCCAATAGTTAGGAGTAAATTAATGGAAAGTTCCCTGAGCACGAGATTTCCATTACAGCAACAGAACTGCCTCCTCTGGGGGTGCTCAGAAGCCCACAAGGAGTTCGCTTATAAATTATTACCAGCAAAACGCGTTTGTTTTTGAGTTGTAGACTTTCCGATACCAGCCCAAGTTAAATGTGTAACTGTGTGCGTGTAAAGACGAGGGCAAAATTAATTGTTAAACCCATTTTGGAGAGAAATGAGAAACTTCCTGATGAAAAGTAAGTTAACAAAAATGTCAACGATCATAGTTTGCCTGCAGTCTTGACTTTTACAGTTACACAACTCTCTCTCTCTACCCCAATATGTCCTCACCAGCCCGGTCTGCGATAAAGCTGCTCACTTGTGTGCGCGGGCACGTATTCCCACTCCCCTCCCTCCCTTTGCACTGTTCTCTGTATTCTTTATGGGCCAGGCTGTTGCTATCTTTAGCACCAGGGGAAAAAGTCCGTGCCCCGTGCTGCTCCTCAGCCCGGCCGCCGTGGCAGGGGCCGCTCGCCGGGCCCCCGGCTCGGGCGGCTCCACCCACCCATGGACCTGGCAGGAAGGCACCCAGCCATGCAGGGGTTGGCTGCATAGGGGCGCCTGTCAGACCCCCGCGCCCCTTTGATTCCCTCACATCACAGGTTCAGATCACTCGGAGGCTTTTAGACATGAAAAGCAGAGAAGCTTCAGAGAACAGCAAACAACAGCAAACATGCTTCACAGGCACGTCTGCAGACACCGCGCCGCACGAGGGACGCACGCTCCCGTAGCTCGCACAGTCTCGTCTGGCAGGACTCGAGCAGGAGACAATGAGAGGGAGCCACGTAAAACCAACCCGAGAAAGGGAGGGGAAACGTGTGAAGAGAGCAATAGAGGGGCGAGGAGTCGAGCTGTTGAGAGGCGGTAATTAAAGGGGAAAAAGGGCGAGGGAATGATGGTTCCCTGACGCTAGTTGTAATCTTCTCATGAGTTACAAAACAGCCGCTCCTCCTTGTTTATTTCCTCCCCGTCTCCGTTCTGAGGTGTTGTTGGCCCAGCTAATTACAATCCACGCCGTGCGCGTGCTTCAATCTGAAACGTCTAAAATGATTTACACAAACCGTTCCCTCAGGTGAAGCCTCGCTCCTCGGAGACAATTGCGCACAACCAGAGAGACTCTTTTTTTTTTTTTTTTTTCATTTTCCGCATGCTCCTCTGAATCTCCTTGGGCTCTCAAAAAAGGCTTTGTGTGGTTCCCTCGCTGGTTCCTCGGCTCTGACGTGCTGGAACAGGCCCGGCTGCTGCCAGCCTGCCTGAGCTGGACCGGTGCAGGTGAGCTCCAGGATCTGCAGGAGGAATGTCGCCCCACCGTCCTCACAAACGCTGGCGCCACCTCTCACTTTTGAAGGCTGTGACGATACACTTTTTCTTTGTCAGCGCCTCTAGCCTGAAGCAGTGAGTCCTTTTCGGATTTGAACCCTGTTTTCGTCTTCACCTTTTTGTTTGTTTTTTTTTTGCTAGGTCACAGTGTTTCACTCTGATCCCGGCAAATTCTCTAGGATGTTTGCTTGTGTGCTTGGGTTTTCTCTGGGTGGCCCCGGTTTCTTCCCAAAGTCTGAAAAGATGCATTATGATCAATAAAATAAGGGATGATCAGTTTATATTTTTTCAGTTACAAAAATATTGATAAAAATACCATAAAAAGTAATGTTTCGCAATATAGTATGAATTTGAGGTCCAAGCTTTTGACAGACGCATTGCCTTTGCTCTTACAAAAGGCATATTGATCAAAAGTCATATCAAAAAGTCGTCATTAATTCAGTCACAAGTCATCGTTACTTCCAGGGAACATGACATGAAAGCGTTTTAAGGTGTGCATTTCGTCTGTAATGGGCCGCTCGGACTGTTCCCAGCTGTCTGCTCTACTGTCATCGTCACAAATGACGCATTAAACTGGTACAACACCTCTTTTCCCCGACGGCGACTTGCGGCCCACCTGTCGCTCCAGACCGACCGCGCACAGGACCGACTACGTGCACATGGGCAGACTGCCTACGTCACCTGGCCCCGCCCCCGGGCTCCTCCTCCGCCCTCTGATTGGCCGAGGGGACTCGGGCAGTGCGCTCCGTGCTCCCCTCCTAAAGATTTCGTGCCCTCGCCTCGGAGCGAGCTTCAGATAGATGAAGCGGTGCTGCGCGTCGGTCAGCCCTCACACACCCCAAGGAGAACTACTTTCACCCCTCATATCCATGTTTTAAACTATGGTCGGAGATTATTGCTCCTTTTCTGGAGATAAGACGGACATGCACTCTCAGAGAAACTCCAGAAACGGACTTAGCTGCAAAATGGTGCTTCAGGCAGTCGGAAAAGTATTAAGGTAACTTTTAACTCCGTCTCAACAGTCATATGACATTTTTACAAACGTGTGCTGTGAATGTTGTGTCATGTAAATGACTTATTTGCCCCGCATGTAACCGCAACGCATTTAGAGGACCATATAGTTCGAGGAATGTGTTTTATACTCGTGAATGAGTCGTCAACCTATGAAAACGCCAGAAATATCCATGTTTGATGTCTGTATCATTGAAACCTAGTACTGGACGTTATTACAGTACTCCAGAGCAGTCCAGTGACTTCAGAGCAGTGTAAGCTACGGCTGCAGCTCCTGTAGTGTCCACGTCCGAGCATTGAGGGAGCGGAGAGCTCCGTGGCTGATGTTCAGAGCGCTTGAAAGCTGAGCACTAGTTGCTGCCCTCTCGGCTGTAATTACCATTGGTGGTGGGACCCTCTGGTTCCGGGGTCACAGCAGTTTAGCAGTGTAGGATGATGACTGGGGGGGGGACTGGGAATGTCTCTCTCTCTCTCTCCTTCCTGCACCTCTTACTAACTAGACTCGACAAGAGCAGGAGAAATGTGACACTGTCTCCTCATCGAGTCCCATCAATTATTGAAGATGCCTGTTAACGTTTTAGCAGAGACGACTTAAAGAGCAAAGAACTATTTCCAATCACTGAGGAAAGAAAACCTTCTTGCGTGGATAAGCAGCCGGGCTCAGAGTAGAGTTTTGAAGTACTTTAGAGATGTTATTTCACTCCAGAGACTCGGATTAGCGCTGGAAGAAGCTAGTAGGAAGAAGTTGTTTTGGTGTCACTTTAGGTTGTTTTCCTCTCTCTTCTCTGGAAAGCTTTTGACCCATATTGACTCTCCATCATGTGCCGTGTAAATCGGTTAGGTCAGCAGTCATCTAAAGTGCATAAAATGACCCAGAAGATGTAAGACTTAAAGAATGCGTGACCCACTAAAGGAGCGATAGCAACATACTGTATTTACCAAGCCGCACAAACAACCCCGGCCATGTTCAGCCGCTGTAGAGTGGAGAATGCATGCGATTCCAGAGAGAAATTCCCACGCTACAGACGCGAGCACAATGCAAATGTGAACCCCCTGTGCACATACATATATATTTACCCTGTCTATGTCAGGCGAGGGAAACATTAGTCATTAGTGTGTTCCTCCAGGGGACGAGCGACATGGTAATGCTTTTGTGAGGTTTCCTCTTACCTTTCAAGTCTGGGGACAGGTGTGTTTTTAAGTGTCAGCCCAAAGGGCACATGCCTCACAGCCTATTGTCGCCTGTGAAGATGTGGTGAGTGATAGTGGGGTGAGTAAGGATGCGCTCACACGTGTGATCTGACGCAACAGCGCCCAGAAAATGGCATGGCGCCACCATGACGAGTATTTTGTCGAGGGCCAGGTTAAAATGAGGCACTTAAAAGGACAACATCCAGCGTCTCAGGAGCTGTGGAGAGATCGCGAGCAGGATGTAGTGGTCGCAGCAGCGTATGTTGTTATGTCTGCTGCAAGACCTGTAACAGGTAGAGACAAGTTGGGCTGCCCCTGGAAATGTGGTGAAGAACAGAAGTCGGTGGGTGGTGGTGGCGGGGGGTTTCCATAAATCTGTGCATCTTGAGGAAAACTGAACAAAAAAAGAAGGAACACTTCATCAAAGTTAACAAGGATGCATAGTTTGGGGTTTTATGAGGGGGTGGGGTTTGCTGTAGACCTGTTTATAGCTCCACTTAAAACCAGTTTCCTCCATCAGTGAACGGTTGAATGCCCTTGGCTTGGATGCAGGTATGAGTACTACGCTGGCAAAGATTGCTTAAGACGGCTTTCAGTCGTAGGAACATGTGGCCTGGTGGAGTCTTGGCTGTCTGAGGAGGAAGAGGAAGGGGGGAGGGAGGGGGGACTCCGTCACAGACTGTAATCTCTCAGATGGGCTGATTGGATCGTATGGAGAGAACTGTCATACAGCTGTGTCAGCCAGATCAAGCGTGTCGGTTGCTTCCCAGTGGACCGAATCGGACCGTCGGACCGAATCACTGTCCCGCCTCACCTTCTCCCTACGAGGTTATATTTGCCTTGAGCCTGAGGAGCAGCAGCAGCAGCAGCCTGGGCTTATCTCAACCCCCCGACCCTCTTCCTGTCACACATGTGTGTTGTGATGTTGATTAGACCCCATTACTGCGCTGGCAGGGGGTCCTCGCATACTCCGTAGGCCCGAGAGCCACTGAAAGGGGTTTAGCACAGGATGACGAGGAGAAAATGAGGAGGTGGCCAGAAATCTGTCGAGGCAGGGTCAGCAGTGTGTGTGTGTGTGTGTGCGCGTCCACATGTTAAGGCCTGCACTCCAATCCTCATTTACTGATTTACAGTGCTGTTGACACCCGCGGTGATGCCTCTGATGAAGTGGCGGCAGCTGCCGCCTCCTTTGTCTCTCGCTCTTATCTTTGCGTTTTTCAAAGCTTGAGCGGGGACTTTCTCTGTAGGTCTCGACGGCGCAGGGCCTCTGGTCCAGTCCGTCCTCAGCGTAGTCCCTTTTTAGCCCCGTAATGGTGCTGTGGTGGAGCCCTGGTGTGCTCAGGCTAGCCTGCTGCGCTCCGTCTGTGGTTTTTCGGGGAAAAGGGCCATTGAGTCTATTCAATTTGAGTCCTGAAATAGATCAGGAGGCCGGGCCTGCAGAAAACTGATCCTCCTGACTGGGACTACTCCTCTTTCAAAATGGCACAGTTCATTCACTCGCTTCTAGGCTTATCAGCCGAGATTGATCCCCCTCCTGTTGATTTAATGTGATCACCCCCCCCCCCCTCCCAACTACACCTTTTTGAGACTTCAAAGCAGGCGCCCGACATTCAGTTATTAAAACCAGCAGCCGCTGCCTGACTCTTATCGATTTCCCCCTCTGACCCTTCAGGTGTTTGTTTGAAAGGCGGGTCACCCAGAAGTCTTTGATTTCCCCCGGTGTTCCCGCTCACAAGACCTCCGATTGTTGTCTGTGCTCTTCCTTATCACCCACATCCTTATCGTAAACACGGGGACTGGTTTCCAATAAAACGCTGGGACGCGTGGGGACAGCAGAGGCGAAGCGTTGCCTTCCTCTCGTCCCGGGGAGATGCAGACAGCGTCCCGTAGTTTTGACTTCTCGATCCGTGCATCTGCTGAAACTGCATTCGGCCCCAGAGCTCCGGTCTCACAGCTCGGAGCAGGTCCCTCTGCTCTCTGTCGGGAGCAGCTGTCTCAAGACAAGCTGGTAGATGTCTTTGTTGAACACTCACACGTGCTGCTCACCCGCACGCATCACGTTAACTGCGTCCATATGCCGATAGTTGGATTCCTCTGCTATCCGCCCGGCCAGCACAAGCAGCAGTTGTGCAATATTTGGCTGGAGCGGCAGGCATGAGAGTGTGGTGGGGGGGGGGGCATGTCACTTGTTGTGTTTAGTATTAAGTTGTATTCACAGTTGTATTCAGTGCCAGGTTCCTGGTTTCATAGTCGTAGCGCCGCCGTGGTGGGGATTCGTGGAAATGGTGACTAAGAGTCGACGGCGGGTTTCAGAGAGAGCACTCCAGGAAAACTCTCGTCCTCCAGGATTAATCTGAACCAGGCTCGGCTAACGAGAGCGGCCGAGGGTCGGCCCCTCTTTAAGTTTATTTCTGAACCGGCAGTCAGCAGGCACACACTTAAAGCAGCTGATATACTGTAGGCTCCGCTGTACGCTTCACCCCCGTCGAATCGAGGCCGAAGCCGCGCGTGCGCATGCCAGAGCTTCCCCCGGACGGACACGTGCTTGCACAGACACACTCTCCCTGAGACCAGACAGGACTCGCTCCTTGTGGATTTTCTCAGGGGTCCGTGTCGGGAGCAGGCTCGTGACACAGCTGTTGTGACCAGCTGGGTCGGCCCGTGAAAAGGCAGCGAGACACACACACACACACACACACACACACAGACAGAGAGAGTGAGAGTGAGTGAGAGTGTGAGGCTACAGCCAGAGATGTGAGTGTGTGTTCATGAAGTCACAGGTGTGTGTGTGTGTGTGTGTGCAACAGAGTGTGTCAGTTGAGCACTGTTGGCGGGGAGTTAAGGTGGTAAGTGAGGGTGGGGGTCAGGGTCTGGGGGGGTGGGGAGCTGCTGGGACCAGTGAAAGGGATCAGAAAGTGGCTAACAGACGGGGTTGAACAGCTGCCGGCCTGTCACGCCTCAGCTCTCGAGGACTGACCTCCACGTCACCCGCCTATACAGCACTGCTTCCTCATTGTGAGTTACTGTAAACCCCAGCAGGCATGCTTCCTGCTTCCCGCTCCCACGCCGCCTGCCGCTTCAGATAGGTCCCCTCTGACGGGAGGAACCAGCCACTCCGCCCGACCTAGGTTTTCAAGGTTTAGGCTCTGTGTCCCGTCAGACCCGCGCTCCAGCTGGTGCCAGGCAGGTCGCGGCCGTCCTCCCAGGCCCGGAGACATGTGCCTGGCCCCTGGCCTCGGCTCCCCTCTCCCCCTGCCTCCAGGCCTGCCCCGATCTGGTGAGGAGGAAGAGGCATCTGCTGCCTTTTATGGCAAAGACTTGCCCGAGACAACTTCACCAAGAACAGACAAAGCTGTGTGTGAGTGTGTGTCTGGGTGATTGTGCCTGCGCATGTATGTACGTACGAGGGGAGGAGTGTTGGCATGGAGGAAGTTTTCTTTATCCTAAAATAAACTGCTGGCTCCAGAATTTCACCTCCCCTTACCACACCACTGTTCACAAGAGGTGGAGGAGGCATTTGTATGGAAAATTATGAAATTACACAGGGAGAGAGGCAGGAAATAGCTCACTGAAACAGAATGTTTTCTGAAGGAAAGAGGGGAGGGATGGGGTGGGGGGGTGGGGGGGGGGGGGGAAAAGAACCGAGTTGAACCCTTCACAAGAGCCGCATAGGTCTTTTTTTTCCCTCCTCCTCCTTTTTGAGCGGCTTAGCTAAACCTTTGAAAAGTTGTGAGAGCTGACGGTGTCTGTGGATGAAGCTCCATCCTCTCGTAAAGCTCTCTCACATGACGGAACATGTAGGCTCTCTGCGAAAAAGCCCCCGCAGACCACATGAATCCATACCTTCATGGGCAGGGTGGAGGAGGAGGAAGCAGACGGAGATAAGGGGAAATGGAACAAATGATTAAACAAGACGTGGGAAAGAGAGAGAGAAAAAAAAGTCAAAATAAAAGGGAGTTAGAGGGTGAGACGGAAAGAAGGGTGCAGGCGGTTTGAGAAAGACAAGACGGTGCGGAGCAACAGGAGAGAGGAGGCGAAACAGAAAGTGGCTGGCCATTAATAATTAGCCAGCGGTGTAGTCTGCGACTGTCCTTGTTTTCTGCATCAGACCAAACAAGCTCACCAGGCGCCCGATAAGGCCCGCACGCTCGGACCAATCATTAGCCGCCGTCCTGCGCCCGAGAGGCCAAGCTTTGAACGTTAGCCGAGCAAAGGGCCTGCGGGCTCTCCGTGCATCCACGTGTTGACATGCCGTTCCTCTGTTTGCGGACGTTGGGGTGGGGGTGGGGGTGGGGGGTCGGGGGGACGCTTCCAGGGAAGGGGAATGAAGCTGCAGTGGCTCCACAGTCCTGTCGTGTTTCCAAGGTGTTTATGAGTTCCCATGGATATCAGCTGAGCAGGCGTTGATCCACCTCCAGAGATGCCACCACCCTCTGTTCTCTCTCCCCCCCTGCATCTCTTCTCAGTCCTTTCTCTGTAAATCTATTTCTGATATCACGGTTGTGGTCACCCCGTTTCGTTTGTCAAAGCCCATTTGCCCGACTGCGGTGTTTGCTTCGGTGGAAGAGACAAGGGCTGCTGCATGGAAAACGGTGTTTTCGATCCTGTTTGAGCAGCTCCTGCCAGCTCAGGAAGAGGCAGCTACTGTCTATGGAGGGTCCGGGGGCAGGGCTGTTACTGCTGCTATTATTACCCATCTCCAACTGGGAACCATCAGAGGAGATTGGAAATGAGGGGTCGCCGCAGTTGAAACTCCCTCCGTCCTTAAAGCAAACCCAAACAGAAAGTTATCAGAAGAGGAAGTGGGCTGGAGATGAGGGCAAAGGTTAGGAAACAGGAGAGGAGTCATTACAGGATGATGAAAGGCTCCAGAGTTTCCCATTCGGAGCGCGACCCATCAAGGTCGTGATTGTCCCGCAGATTGTCCAGAGGTTGATCACATCAGTCGGTACTGTGTGAGCGCCGGCCCAGGCACGTCTCCCTCTGTTCATCCGTCTCACTCATGCATGGGGCCTGTCGACCTCTGACCCCAGATTGCGTAGCCTCCGCCGATCCAGACGGGGGGGAGGTGGGGGGGGTGGTTAAACCCCCCTCCTAGCGGTGCGGGGAGAGACGAGAGGTGACGTCCCCCTGCTAAAACTAGCGGTGGAAGTGCAGGGCGTCGCAGACGGCCGTCTTCACGCCGGCTATAAACACCAGGTCAGGGGTCAGAGTCAGGGGTCGCGTACAGCGACACGGGGCTCTTTGTTCGTGGGCCGGTTGGTTTCGGGGAAGGCCAACTTCCGACAGTACACTCTCCGTGTTCCCTGTGGCAGCTCTCTAACCCGTCCTCTCTCCCCCTCCTCCCTCTGTGTTGCAGGAAGTCGAAGACGAAGCCAAATGGGAAGAAGCCTCCGGCAGAAGAGAAGAAGCAGTACTTGGAGCTGGAGTACACAAAAATCCGCGTGGTGGACTTTGACCTCAAGGAGCTGGTGGTGCTGCCCAGAGAGATAGACCTCAACGAATGGCTAGCCAGCAACAGTGAGTGTCCGGGACGAGGCCGGGGGAGACTCCGCTCTGTTTCGATTGTACATGACATTAGAGTTCTTCAAACCCCGAAACTCATTCTTGATGCTCCTCGAGGGTTTGGAGTGGTTTCTGCGAGTCGGTATGTGTTTGTCATCTGGAGATGACGAGGTGTTCCAGCCGCGCTGAAGATGTACCTCGAACAGAGCCAAGACCTTAACACGGTCCAGGCCTGGCAGAGCGTGCAGACCGTTGCCTGGAACAGCACACACACACGCACGCACGCACACACACACACGCAGCAACACCCAGGCCGGCACCACCTTCCCATAATTACGAGCAGCCTTTGTGGAGTTCCTGCGAACTTCCTGGACATGGCTGCTGATGGGTCTGTTTATTTTGTCCGTCTCCCTGACTTCATTTTGCCTCGCCGTTCGGCCCGGCCAGGTACTCGCGAGGAAGAAACGCATTCCTCCTCCCTTTCTTATTCCAGACTGATTAAACTGTTATAGGGAACAGATGGGACGTGTCCGCACATGTTACTGTGTCGAAACTGCAAGTTATGTAAGCTGGCTTGTATCTTCTTGCATCCTCTGCGAATACGGCCTTCGCCTGGCTACCAATAACAGCTGCGGGAGTTAACGAAGCTTATTTGGGCGCATCGAGGTCGGAGCATTTTGATTCGTCCCGTATGTAAAGATCAATACTGTGTCGTGTCTCGTGGGAACTTCTATGAGCATTGAAGACGGGGTGGGTCCTGTAGGACAGCACAACTTTTACTTGAGGGTCTCCCGGGTCCATCCAGACCTGTGACACACAGGCGGATTACTTCATTGACGATCGACAAATATCAAAGTTTTCACAAATTGGAATCGGACGAGCCACAAAATCTAAAAGAAATGAATAAATCCTGAGCGTGTCTGAGCTCAGATCGAAGGCTTCCAGTCTTCACCTGGAGAGGAGCCTCCGTGCCCGCCGTCTCCAGCGTTCTCCGCCGTCTTCAGAGACGTTTCTCTACGCGAGTGGCCGGGTTGCTGGCGAAACATGGCCGCCGCGGTGCCTTCACCGGGGCGCGAGAAATACCGAGGTGCGCTGCATTGTTTGACTTGGCCCGAGCTGCCAACAGGACTGGAAGGGCTATTTACTCTGCAGCATAGCTGTCTGCGGAGGAGTCCGGGTTGTAGTAGAAATACCTGTTTCAGTGTGCACGGACTTGAGCAACAGCCCCAGCGCTTGCCAAAGCTGCAGCCTCCTCCCATGTTTCTTCTCTTCTCCCCGAAGGCTGTCTCTCTCACACGCGCACGCACGCGCACACGCACACACACAATTGAAAGACGGCTTTGACAGAGACCTGATGGATTAGTGTTGCACATGTGACCGTGACCTTGATCTCGGTGACAGTTGCTCTTACTGGCCAGGTCTCGTGACACGAGCAGCCCAGTTCAGTGTTGACTTGTGTTTGTGTCAATTGAGACCAGTGAAAACATCTCTCTCTCTCTCTCTCTCTCTCTCTCTCTCTCTCTCTCCCCTCTGCTCCCACAGCAACAACGTTCTTCAACCTTATCAACCTGCAGTACAGCACCATCTCAGAGTTCTGCACTGGGGACACCTGTCAAGCCATGACGGCCTGTAACACGTAAGTCGTCTCCGCTGCTGTTGGTTTATTCATCCCGGCCGGGCTCGTGTGCTTCTCTATCAGAAATCTAGTGTGCCGTTGGTTAATTCATCATCAGGCGGAGGGCAGCTCTCCGTCCACTGGGTGCATTCGGGTTCTCGCACACACATGCACGCACACAGCCTTCTCACTTCAGCAGTACTGTATGAGCAGCACGTTTTCCTCCATCAAGACGTACACAAATCTAGTGTGTTGACCTCTTAAGCCCCAATTTGCCTTCTGTTTCCACCTGGGGCATATCTCTACCTACAGGTGTGTGGCGGTTGAAGTCACCACTTCGACTGTTCACACCCTTCTTATTGCCCGGCCGTGGCGTTACCAGGCTGTTGTGGGTGCCATAAAGCTCAAGGAAAAGATATCCTGTTTACTTGCCAGGAAGCCGCTAATTGCTGCTGCCTGTACTCACTGATAACATCATTATTATTATTATGGGGTATTATCAGTAACAGATAATGCAATGATGGCATAGTTCCTTCATGAACTGTGTTTAAAGTTCACAGTGTATCTGCAGGTTTTGGACAATAAAAAAGAAGTCGCATTTAATCCAAGGTCCTTTGGTTCGGGTTCCAGTGGAGACCTAACCATTATCCACTTCTGCTCTATCACTCTGGGCCGCCTCAGAGCCTAGCTGCGGTCTGAAGCTCTGTTCATTTCATCAGAGTCACGTCACACACACACACACACACACACACACACACACACACACACACACACACAGCCAAGGCGGCAGGCAACAATACACATCTTCACCAAAGCAGTGAGGTGGCTGTGCGGCCCCCAGACAGATGCTCTGAGGGCAGGTTTTACAGAGAGGCAGTGGCATACCTCTGCTGCAGTTAAAGCTTGCAGGCTAATAATAACAAGGAGTCCTATTGAAGGCCTGTTAGCAGAGGGGAGGTGACCAACTGTAAGTATTTATCTAACTAGTTCACCCTGTCGGGGCAGGGTGCCATCTTTATGTGTGAGCCCTTGTCTTTGGAGAGAGGCCTGCTTCTCCCGTGTGTGTGTGTGTGAGTGTGTGTGTGTGTGAACCGACGGCTGGAAAAACCTGATTCCCCACACTTTCAGCAACCACAACAGTGACGACCCAGCTCTTAACACATTCCGCGCTGGCTAAAAAGAGCAGGTGCTCGCCCACGCGTTGCCTCTGGACCAAACTCCCGCAGTGGCAAACAAACGCGGCCAATCGAGACGTGACACACGCACACACACTCAGAGGACGGACCTGCTCGTGAGAGACGAGCTCGTCACGCGTCCAACCTCTCCGTCAACAGTGGATTTTTCCACTGCTGTCACCTCAAGACACTGCCACGGCCAACCCACACCCTGCAGAGGGGGAAGAGGCAGAGGCGCTGCGCCCGCGGTATGTGGACAGGCAGATGAAGGCGCTTTTGTTTGCTCGCTCTGTTGACCTGCGGAAAGCAGAGGAAATGCCTCAATCAAGACAAGCGCACACAGTGACTTTCTATTCACGCACATATATATATACATATGTACGTATGTCATTTCTAGCTTTCTTTCTAAATTGTGCCATCCTGTCGCCTGAGGCCCAGCATGGCACCACACCCTTTCCTGGCCATGCAGAGCCTGGCACCTCCCACCCTCCCTCTCCCCCTCCCTCCCTCTCCCCCCACCCTCACCCTCACCCTCTGTGGTAAGAGCTGACTGAGCCGCAGTCACAGGCAGCGTCAGTGCCCCTGCCCGAAGGCAGAGCTCAGCACTATTTTTGGAAGAAAATGTTTCCATGAGCTATGAGGGAGCAGAACCATTTGGTAGCTATTTAGACCCATTTTGTGTGGGTGGGTGAATAGAGGGGGGGGGGTGTACGAGGAGAGGGAGGGAGGGAGGGAAGACGTGCTCACGTCGGCCATTGATCTTCCAGAATTTGTTGTCCGTAAAGAACCTGGAGGTCAGCTGTTGCAGTCGCAGCTTTGGTCTCGCAGTTGTCCAACTTTTTAATGATGTATGTATTTATGTTAACGATATATCAAAGTCTGAAAACTTTCAGGTATGTGAGAATTGAGGACTACTCGTAAAACATGAAAGAAAGCACAACACACTTCCTCTTTAGCAATCTGGGGCCATCCGTCTCACGTCCGCGTGTGAGTGTGTTTGTGAGTTTAATCATTGTCTGTCCCACGCACACACACTCACACACACACACTCACACTCACTCACACACTCACACACAGACACACACGGCCTGTGTGACTGGCTCTGTTGTAAGAGGCTGTGGTCAGTAGGTCCCTCCTGCTGGGCCACTTATGTGGACGCTTTACATTCCTCAGGATTTGTAACGTCTGGCCCGCTGCCTCCCAGACCCGCTCTGCTAATGGCAACACCTGCGGACACGTCCTCTCCACGTCCTCTCCACGTCCTCTCCTCTCACGGCTCGTCCGCCCCAGAGACGGTCAGAGAGTCGGTCTTAAGCCCGCCGCTCGGCGTCTGTTATCTCTAGCCCCGAGCGTGCCTGCAGCCCGCGGTCGGGCTATCTGGGTCACTCCGTCAGGAAATGTTTGACCGGCCGGGCCGGGGCGGGGCGGGATCAGTGTCCCAATAACTCCCGGGGCGGCGGGGAATTCGGCCTGACCAGGAAATGAAAGAGCCCCGGGTTCACCGGGTTCAGAAAGTCCTCTGGAATGAAAGAAATTCAGACACGATATGTGAGTAAGGACACGTCAGAGGGAGAAACAAGAGGCAGCCTGTGTCGGCTCCGGAGCGCGTTGTCATCGCGCTCCACGCCACTCAGGGGTCTGGGTTTTTCCCCGGATGGGGAAATGCGTCCAGGTGACGTCTCATCGCTCACCTGGACGCAGGTGACGTAGGTCCGGGTGATGAGACATGAGCCTGCTATGAGACGCCCTCTGGGCACTGGAGAAAAAGCACTGTCCTCTGACACTGACGATCGTTGTGTGTTTGTTTGGTTTTCCAGAATATACTACTGGTATGACGAGAGGGGGAAGAAGACGAAGTGCACTGCTCCACAATACGTCGACTTTGTTATGAGTCTTTGTCAGAAACTGGTCACAGATGAGGAAATCTTTCCCACAAAGTACGGTGAGTGTCTCGGGACGGCTCCCGGCGGAGCGCTGCTGCCCCCTGATGTCCCACAGATCTAACGAGAAAAAAAAAGAAAAAGGAAAAAACGTGCAACTTTACTCAGGGCTGGGTTTTAGTTCCTTTAAAAAAAATGAATTCAACCAAGCAAAGTTTGGACATGGTGATATCTCAGAAAAGCTTCAGATTTTATGCAAACCAATTTTTGCTCGAAACTGAACTGAAACAAGTATTTGTTCGTTCACGCCACAGATTCATCGTGAGTCAGTCTATGAAGTAGGTTGAGTTGAGTCTGGTGGTAGCTCCGTCTGGCCAGTTCAGTCTGGTGATGAAGTTTGACCTTTGTCAACCTGACCCTTGTCAAAGCCAATATTTGCTCTAAGCCATGTCTGTAAATAGACTCCAGGAAATGGACTATCTGCTCCTGCTGATTCACGCATTTCTCAATGACTGCCTGCAATCTGCATGTTAGGACCCCCTTTTCTATTTTGACACGTTCAGCACTAAGATGTAGTCAGACGAGGCCTGTGTCGTCTGTTTTCCGCTACGTGCCTAACCCACTCTGTCTTGTTTCCCTCCTCCCCCTCTCCAGGCAAAGAATTCCCCAACTCCTTTGAGTCCTTGGTAAAGAAGATCTGCCGGTACCTGTTCCACGTGCTGGCTCACCTCTACTGGGCGCACTTTAAAGAGACGGTGGCTCTGGACCTGCAGGGCCACTTGAACACTCTGTATGCACATTTCATCGTTTTCGTAAGGGAATTCAACCTGGTCGACCCCAAGGAGACCTGTATCATGGACGACCTGTCCGAAATCCTCTGCACCCCGGCCCCGCCGCCCGCCACCCGCCCCCTCCACCCCCGCCTCGGCGCCCTCCCCCTCCTCACAAAACCACGTGACGGAGAGATGAGCGGTGGGGGGGTGCACCGCCGAGACAGCAGCCCCCGGGGGGTGACAGAAGATGAGATAGAGGAGAGAAGGAAAAGAAGAAGCAGCCTGGCCCCCTCCCTCGGTGCCAGCAGAACTTAAGAGACCTTCCACTACCCTTATATTTCGCTACGACACCAACCGACCAGCCGGAAGGAATGGGGGGAGGGTTTCGGGGGGTTTGTTTTGGGGAGGGGGGGGGGCGTTGGGGTTGGCGGGGAGGGGTTTGTCACGCCAGCAGGAAATGGCGTGAGCGTTCCTCCCATGGGGCAAATCCCTCCCATCTTCTCTGCAATTTAGACTAGGAACAAAAAAAAAGTATGTGTATGTTTTATTTTTTTTTGGTTTTATTTCACTTTTTTTTTTGTTGAAGTTTTATTCAGTTTATTTTTTGTTTTCGTTGTGGCGGAGGGGGGGTGCAGCGTGTCCCTCGCCTCCCTCCATCCTCTACCTAACATACAGTGCAGGAATGGGGGGGGGCTCTGCTTTGCTTCGACCTACTATTGTACAGTGCTGTTAATGTGTGGAGAAGCGGCGCCTCTGCTCGCCTGCGGCCGCGTCCCCCCCTCGCCCCCCACCCCCCTTCCTCCTCCTCCTCCTCCTCCCCCTCCCCCCTGCCGCGGGCGGGAGGAGCACGGCCACCCTGGCGGCCAGTAGGGAGCCACGTTACTGACTGACGGGCCGATACTAGCCAATCACTGTTTGGGTTGTTTGTGTGGGGAATGATTGAAGCGCTTCCTACTCAGGACCTGAGAGAATACGTCACTGCTGCCAGAGAGAAGTCACTCTCTTTTCTTCTTTTGTTTTGTTTCTCTTTTTTTGTTTTGTTCTTTGGTTTCCATTCTCTGTCCCGTGTCCACCAGACTGCTCAGTCCCCCCCCCCCCCCCCCACCCTGCCCAGCGTATGACAGATATAGAGCGTGTTTAACTCCAGCGTAGTCTCATTATCACCCCCCCTTGTACACAGACGTGTCCCAGAACCCACCAGTAGAGGGCAGCAAACACCAGGAGAATGCCATTGGAGAGAGGGAGACGGAAGAAACTATAAAGATTGTATATTAGAGATTTAATCTGATGGGAGCCGAGGCAGACCGGTGCCCGCGCCAGGCTGAATCACAGCCCCCCCTCCCTCCCTCACACCCCCCCCCAAAAAACCACCGACGCTCCCACCAACGCCCACCAACGCCCACTCTAGCAGCACAGATGGACAAAGACATGAGGTAATGTCTGCAGGCCCAGAGAGGCAGGGACGGAGAGACGGAAGGGGTGTGGGAGGAGACGGTGTGGAGCTGTGTAACAGTCACCAGTACTCCCAGTGCAAAACTAAAAAAAAAAAAAAAAAAAAAAAAAGTAATAATAATAATAAAATCTCCACCTGTTTTTTTTTTTGGTTTTGTTTTTTTTTCTGTCCCTTAAAATTTGCTTTTTAAAAGATAATCAGAGGAAAATTAGCGCAGAAATAATAACAAAAATGGTATCATTACACATGTATAGAAAATGCACAGTCTGCTTGGACTTAACTGTACAAAGAATCGCAAGCGGGTTCTGTCAGACATAGCCTCTGTATGGAGGAGGATTGGGTTTATAATTCTCCTTTTTTATTTATTTTAATTCTTTTTTTGCAGGGTTCTTCAGTTCTGGCTCTTGTTTTTATGTATTTTAATTATTAACTAAGTTAAAAGCAATTTAATATTTTAAGCTCTGCGGATTATAATCTAATAAAAGAGAGAAATGCCACTGTGTGTCTTGTTGTCTTTTCTGGGGATGTTTGTCTCAAAGGGAACCAAACCTGTGCGTCTTGAGAGCAGCCTGATTAAAATATAGACCTCAAGACCTTGATTCTTGTTTATTCTTGTTTATAATAGCAGGTGATAAAGTACCTCTTGGCTCTGAGGAAGCATTATGAAGCCTCAGACGGAGATAGTTGGGACATCTCAGTGATGCAAACCCAGGACATGTTCAGACATGCTGCCTTTTAATAGAATCAAAAGAAACCCTCAACACAGAGCTACATTACATTACATTAGCTGAGATATATTATGCTGGTCTTTCAGTGCGTTAACAGTGGCTGTCCACCAGGGTGCAGTCCTGAGAGGAGTTCATTCACAACTTCACAACGTAATAGTCGAGTATCTCCAGTGCACACAGGGCAATGGGAATACACCCTGGACAGGTTACCAATCAACAGGATGGACACACACACATTGGACTTTAGAGTCTCCGATTGACCGCAATGCACTTCTTTGGAGACTTGGAGAAAGAAACTCGAGTACCCAGAGGAACATTTATCATTGCTACATGGGAGTAGATCCATGCACGTGCTAACCATGTTATGTGGTGCATTTCAATCAGATGGAATATTGTGCAATATTTTTGTACCCCCCCCCTGTAAGTGCATCTCATAGTCGGATCCTCCCTTATATGAATTGCATAAGTTCTTCATCCACCACACACATGAATCCTTATGTGCATCCTTTATTGCGTTGAGACACATGCAGCCAATCCTTATTTTTTTAAAGATAGACAGCGTCTCTCTGTTTGTGCGTCTTCACCCCTGAGTAAAAAGCCCGTGGGTTATGTGCCGCCTTCTGACTGCATAGAGATGTAACGAGTACAGCTTTCAATAAGACAAACACTCCATATAAAATAAATATACTCCGAGTCCTTCAAAAAAAAAAGAAAAGGAAAAAAATAAAGCAACAAAACTTTTCATCTGTCCATGCGGGGCTTGCGCACGGTGGCGCCCCGCCGCCTTCTCACAGACGTCCTCAGGGTGGCGCCCTCCTCCAGCTTGAAGCGGGCGATGCCTCCGGCCTCGTCCAGCTGCTGGGCGCTGCAGCGGGGGGTGGGCACCTTCACCGTGTTGCCGAACTTGGAGTAGTCCACCGCGTACATGCCCTCCTCCTCGGACACGGTGGGCACGAAGCGCTGGCCCCACAGGATCTCCTCCGACACGTAGGAGGTGCGGGCCTGCGTGGTGATGCCCGTGGTCTCCACCACCCCCTCCAGCACCACCACCACCTCCACGTCGTCGTGCAGCAGGTCGGAGGCGGACAGCCGGTACAGGGGGCTCTGCTTGTCGATCACGTGGCTGATGATGAGCGGGGACACCAGGAAGACCCCGTTGGTGCCCACCGGGTTGTCCATGTGGATGTCGATCTGGTCCAGGGGCACCACTTCGCCCTCCTCCGTGGTGCTTCTCCTCACCACCTGCATCCGCACGGTGGCGCTGATGATCATGCTCTTCCGCAGGTCCCCGATGCGGATCATGAAGCACAGCTTGTCGTTGCGCAGCGAGATGACCGCGTGCTTGCTGAAGATGAGCGTCTCGGCGCGCCGGTTCGCCTGCGCCGTTTTCATGAAGATGCAGCCCAGCATGATGGCGTTGATCACCAGGCCCACGATGTTCTGCACGATCAGCACCACGATGGCCGACACGCACTCCTCCGTGATCATACGCCCCCCGAAGCCGATCGTCACCTGCACCTCGATGGAGAAGAGGAAGGCGGAGGAGAAGGAGTGGATGTCCGTCACGCACGGCACGAAGTCCGTGTCGTCCCCCCTGTGGTCCAGGTCTCCGTGTGCGAAGGCCACCAGCCACCAGATCATCCCGAAGAGGAGCCAGCTGCACAGGAAGGACATGGTGAAGATGATGAGCGTGTGCAGCCACTTGAGGTCCACCAGGGTGGTGAACACGTCCTGCAGGAAGCGGCCCTGCTCCCTGATGTTGGTGTGCGCCACATTGCAGGTGCCGTTCTTGGCCACGAAGCGGGCCTTGCGCGGCTTCGCCTTGAACTTGGGCTGCAGGACATCCTCGGCCAGCCGCGTCAGCAGGTAGTCCTCCGGGATGAGTCCTTTCCTGGACAACATAGCGCTCCCATGCTACTCACCCGCGGACACCACCTCCGCTCTCTACGCTTCTTGGAGGTATGCGCGCTCCGCAGATCAGGCGCTTCCCAGTCCCGGTGTCCCATGAGAAGATCCTCCTTCCAGCTCCGCAGCTGCCGCCGTCACTCACGGCTCCGAGGCACCGGGGCCCATCGCATGCGGAGGAGGAGGAGGAGGGTATCCAGACGCTGACGCGCTGAGCGCATCGGACTGTTATCAACTTTTGATGCGTGGTAACGTGAGCTGGAGAGTGTCCTTTCCCCCCTCCCTCTCTCCTCCTCCTCCTCTTCCTCCACCTCCTTCGGTTTTCCATAGGCAAAGCACCAGTGGGACCACTACGCACAAGGGGCTGCGCAGGTGTCGCAGAATAAGGATGTCACAGAAAGCTGAATATGCAAGGGGTTAAATGTAGGACAGTGCGCTGCAGATTGTGCCCAGGCAGTGTAACATGAATACGCACACACACAAGCAGAGGGAGAGAGAGAGGGAGAGAGAGAGAGAGCGTCCTTTCATCCTGTGCTGCTCTGCAGTGCAGTGCTGCAGGGGAGAGGGGGCACTTTCCACTTTCATCCTCTGGCAACCATTTATTTTCCTACTAGGGTCAAATGTCAGTCCTGCCCCGCCACCCCTCCCTCACACATGCACGCACACACACCACACACACACTAGGATCTGACGATGACCGCTGCATTTTTCTTTCTTTCTCTGGCTGCATCATGTTACTTAAAGGCGACCAATGAAAAAAACATTTTGACCTCACGGTCTATTCCCAGCCAAAGGTGTGGGACATGTCCAAAAACACCTTCACGTCCTCATTCATGCACATTTCTGGTCAAAGTTCCATAACCCCTATATTATAACAAGAATAAATACTCCATAAGGCCCCATAGATGTTAAGTTCCCTTTAAAGCCAAGGACCCAGCATCGTTTCTATCCCTTTGGTCTTAATCCCAGTCCCGAACAGCCCAACCCCAAAAAACACACATGTAAATGATAATTTATGTTTTATTAACAAAGAGTTAACTTTTGTTATGTACAAATATAATACAACACGATTAAAAAATAAAATGAATATATTCCAATTGCACTTTGAATTTCTTCCTCTGACGCTCCATCTCTCTCTCTCCTTGTGCTACTTGTCTGCTCGCACGAAGGATGTGAAGACGCTGTCCTCCTTGTCCAGCAGGGCCTCGGGCCGGTCGTACTCCAGGATGATCCCGCGCTTCATCACAATCACCAGGTCGGCGTTGAGGATGGTGTGGACGCGATGCTGCGGAGAAAAGAGGGGGGAAAAAGCGTGGTCACGCCTTATATATATATCAGCATGAGTATTAGAGCGATATTTGCTCTTCACTGATCACTGTGAGGCTGTTTAATGCCTGATTCCGCATGCCTGTGTGTGTGTGTGTGTGTGTGTGTGTGTGTGTGTAAGTGGTGATTTACTCACTGCTATAGTAACTACTGTGCGGTCAGCAAAGGCAGTCATCACCACTTTCTGCAGGATGCTCTCCTGTGATGAAGACAAAGGGTCACATGGTCAAAAAAAAAGAATGAAACAAATCTTCTCAGGAACTAGTGATTTTTCTACTTTTCTGAAGTGTTTGAATAATTGTATGTATAGGTTAATGGAACTAAAATAATTGATTTAGACTGTTCTGCACTGACGTAACCTTATGTACAGTAATGCTTCAAAGCATCGCTACTTTCAGTGAGATATTAAATGCATGCCGGCTTTTCTTTTCTTTTTTTGCAACCAAGTTATTTTTACACACTGTCCGCTGCTGTCGCCTCCCTTGCTCCTCATCTGGGTATCTCCACCTCCTCGGGGGCAGTGTTACTGTAAGCCTGACATGTTAGTCTTTGTGACCCACAAAGCAGGAGAGCCATTAGCTGACGCAGAGTCCCCCTCAGGCTCTCTCTGGGCTGATTACTCTCCCTCTATTTCTTCCTTTCTGTCTCATGCAGCTCTATTCTTCCCCTCGTATCCTCCTCTCGGGATGACGGCCGATAATACCATGACATCATGTGGAGTGGAGTTTGTGCCCCATGTGCCGAGGCTGCATCCTCACTGCTATTGATTGGAAACTGCAGCCTTTTTCTGCATCTCTCTCTCTCTCTCTGGTCCCTGTGTGCCCACTTTACACACTGACCGTGGCCATGTCGATGGACGCCGTGGCTTCGTCCATGATGAGGATGCTGCTCTTCCTGACGAAGGCTCGGGCCAGGCAGAACAGCTGCCTCTGGCCCTGGCTGAAATTCTCCCCTCCCTCCGTCACGATGGCATCTGAAAGAGGAGGAAACAGTCACCTCGTCACGTTTCTGCATTAACACGCTGGACTGTGTCGTCTTGACTCCCTTCAAGATCAATATCCTGTTGATTTTGCCAGTGCTGGACGATGCTGTGAAACCACCAAGTGCTCTCTGGTGGTTCAGAGAAGCGCTCCTGCCTGGGGGCACGAGGGAGTGACCTTTCAGTATCTTCAAATAAGAGAAAAAAACAGAAAAATGTATGTGTGTGTGAATGTGTAACACTGGTACGGAGCAGGCAGGCCACCAGTTTGTGTGTGAGTCTGTGTCTTTGTAAAAGGCATATTAATTAGTCGCAAAAAGCCAACACTGTCCAACCTCCTGTGTGAGAGACGTGAGCTAAGAATAATGTGTGTGTGTGTGACAGTCTGACCCGGAGATCACACGGCTCAGAGGTGAAAAATGAATGCTCATGTTTCCTCTCACCGCAGCCTGATCTGCAGATGACAGCAGATGAGAGGATCACACACACAGGAATCGCAGTATTTATTCATTGCTCAGATGAATATGTCTCATATTCTGCATCATTTGATCGTGGGTGTCGACTATGTAGGGACTGCACTGACTTATAAAAAGGTAAATAAAAAGTTTGTTTATATTTGTTTCGGTGACACGTTTCCAATTTATCTGCAGAGTTGGTGTAATTCGACTGGAGGGGGCCATGATTGTTGGCCTCCGATGCATGTCTGAAAGGAAGAGACGTGTGTTTGAGCACACGCACACACACACACACGCACACACACACACACACACACACGCTTGAAAACAAACACGGTTTCTCACCCAGGCCTCCTGGAAGGGATTTGACCACAGGTTTCAGCTGAGCGATGTCCAGAGCCTCCCAGAGCATTTGATCTGTGGCCTTCATCTCCGGGTCCAGGTTGAACCTGCACACACACACACATTCACACACACACACATGCTTATTAATGTCCATATCCTCATTCAGCACTAATATGAAAGCTACTGCACGCCTCAATCTATTTTTTCAGCAGTAAACTACTACAATAATCTCACATCAATCCTGGCCTTTATATTGACTTAATTTCACTTAGTATTACTAATCTATGAGAATCAGGTTTCTGTGGGCTGACAATAATTGAACACACTGATGACGACCAAGGAGTGTCGCCTGCATGTGGAAACAGCCTGAACTCTGAAGTGTGCTTGCATTGGCAGCATTAATTCGTGCTCCTCTGGTGCTCTCCACCATGACAAAGCTTTCACAGGCGCTACAGCTGAGCTCTAAAAATAGTGTCGAGCAGAGGAATGCCCTCTTATCTACAAACCCTCTGCTCTGCTCTGTTCTGCTCATGCTTCAGATAAGTGTCTTTGAAGGGCGTCACGATTTGCCAAAATGTCTGGCGTTTCCTGCCACTTGTGTCAGATTGTCGGAGGCCCCTGGGGGACCCGGCCTACCGGATGGTGCCGCTGAACAGGATGGGGTCCTGGAGGATGATGGACAGGCGGGACCTGAGGGTCTGCAGTGGCAGCTTGGCGATGTCGATGTCGTCGATCACGATCCTCCCTGTGAGAAAGCAGAAAAAGGGATAGGAAGCAGGAAAGTCAAATCAAACATCTTCATTTTGTGAAACCGAATGTGCAGATCTAAGAGCAGGCAGCTCCACCTTCAAACATGTCCACCATGCGGAAGAAGGCCAGTGAGAAGGAGGATTTGCCGCTGCCGGTCCTGCCACAGATCCCCACCTGAACACAAATAAGCCTCAAGTCACCATCGCTCACTCACGACTTTCTGCTTTTCCCATTCTAACACCAGGCGTCCGCACCTTCTGGCCGGGGCTGATGTGTGCGTTGACGTTTTTGAGCACAGGCTTGAGCGTAGCATCATAGCGGACGCTGAGGTTCTGGATCTTGATCTCTCCCTGCCGGGGCCAGCCGTCAGGAACCTGAGCCACAGCTGAGAAGACGACATGGACAAACAAACATGGAGGTGTGCTGAAACCTGCTTAGATATTTACATTAATTCCCAGAAAGTCAATGTTGCGTATAAATAATCAAATCTAAATATCTGTTTATTCTGACTTTGATTTTAGAATAAGATGGTGCAGCAGACCCAGGTTTTTGGGTCCCAAAAGGACTTGGAACCCAAAAACCCATTTGACAGTAATCCACTTGAAGTCCAGCTTTGGGTTCCTAAGTGAGGAAGAGCTCGGACGTGATGTTTCTGTGCACCTGCTGAGTCAGTGCGAGCGGTTTAATTTAGAGAGGAAACACGAGTGTGCGGTGGCACTCACTGAGCAGCCCCTCGTAATTCTCCGGTTCGGTTTTGAGCAGGCCGTTAATCCTCTTCACAGAGCCCAGCTGCACTTCCATGTCCGCCAGGTTACGCACCATCCAGTTCATGTAGTTGGAAACCTGACACATGGAGGAGAAGGAGGGGGAGGAACAGACAGAGGGCATGAGAGCTGGAGTCCTCTCATGAGTCAAAGTATACCACGCACTACACTATACACTGTGGTCAGGTGTGTTTTCAGATGACAGAGGTTTTTACACCAAAACATTTTAACAGTTTTAAAACTGGAACATTTGGGCCGAAACAGCATGACTAGTAACAACAACAACAGAGAAAAAGAACAGAAATAGAGGATGAAAATATAAATGGAACAATGATTATGCAACCACAGTCAACAAATAGATCAAAAGCCACAATAAGGTGACACAAATGCTCAGAGATGTGACTCCAAAAACACTGGCACATCTGAAAATGTCAACGCACTGATGTGTAGAAACAGGTTAACCAGCAATAAATCTCTCTCTCTCTCTTTCTCCCTCTCTCTCTCTTTCTCTTGCTCTCTCTCTCTCACCATGAGAGCGTACGTCAGTCCCAACCCCACCAGTCCAGGGGACAACTGGTTGTAGAGGGAGTTGGTGATGGAGGCTACAGCTGCCACCAAGACCACACAGGCACCGATGTATTCCTGAAAGAGAGAGTGAGGGAGAGAGAGAGAGAGAGAGAGAGAGAGAGAGAGAGGTTACAACAGAGTAAGTCAATGCAGCACGTCTCCTCTGCCGCTGCGCAGCTCCACCACCATCGACACAGAAAACATCAAACGAGGACGTGATGTAAACAAGCCCGGGGTGGAAAACCGTCCAGTTTCCGTGCTTCCCAACAGAGGGAGCAGTTACCCAGTGACATCAGCACAGACGCAGCAGCTGCTGAGGTGCCAGACGCAGCTGCTCCGAGGCTCTGAGAGAGCGCCAGAGACAAGACGGGTGATTACCATGCGGACCTCCAGCCAGCGGTTGGCAGCTGTGAGGAAGAGCGAGGCGATGTTGTTGGCGTCGGTGAACTGCAGCAGCCTCTGTCTGAACCTGGGCTCGTACCTGCAGATTGATCACACACACAAATCCAGATTGACAACATCCTCACTCACACACTGTTGAATACATATTTTTCATCCGAGGAGCCAGTTTTCACATCTACATATTGAGAGATAAAGTGAGTTTCTGAACATATTTTGACATGTATTGATCCCCTGAAGCCTCGTCTACTGATTGATCAGACATGAGCAGAGGTGTGTGAGCGACGGTCACCTGAGGGCCCGGATCGTGGTGAGGCCTTCCACCGTCTCTGAGAAGTGGGAGAGGAGAGGGAGCTGGGTGCTGTCCTCCAGCTGCTGCAGGTCCCTGACCCGGAGACAGAGGACACAAAAAAGAAAGCTTGCGTCACACTCATTACTCCTCCTTCCTCCGTCAGTGTTTTCCCTGGCAGAAGAAACTGTGAAAACCTGAATAAAAAGACGAGCTACATCACACGTGGCTGCACGGGACGACACAATCAAATAAACAGCTGCGGCTTCCTGTGAATAGGAAAAACAAGCAGCGGCAGGAGAGGAGGACAAACCTCACTTCCTTTCTGGGCTCTGACAAAACAAATCTTGTTGCACTGAGCAGCTGACTGGGAGGTCTGTGAACTCCCATGCCGCACTACGTGCTGTTTCTCCACAGTCTCACGGCTGCTCTGATTACAGTGGATAAACACTGATCGTAAAACTGCATTTTGATTGTAGTTTGAAGTCTCAATTGAAGGGGACCTCTTTCACAACTATGCCATATTTACCTTGACCTGGCAAACCTTGCAAAAGATGCAGAGCAGGTATCAATATCACGATCACATCCTCGTTCTTATCCACACGGAGGAGTGTGTGATCCCGGTGAGGAGCTCAGCTCACCTGGAGGCCACCCGGAAGTATTTCTGGATGAAGTAGCAGGCGACGGCCAGCGGCAGGAGGGCGAAGAGGAAGACGGGCGTGACGTAGGAGATGACGCCCAGGGCGGAGACGCACAGCAGGGTGGAGCGGGCCAGGCACTCAAGCGTGGTGGGGATGTGCTGGTCGATGGTGTTGGTGTCTGTGGAGAACCTGTTGAGGATGCTGCCCAGCGGCGTGGTCTCAAACAGCCTGGAGGCAGGATGAAAAAAAAATGCCCTGGTTAGCTGGTTACCAGCTGACATGACAGTGTGTCATCTTGGATTCAGCTCCGTTGTATTCAGCTCCAGTGTTGCTTTCAGGCGCTATCTGTAATTTAGGACTCCCTGTATATCGATATGCAGTCTTACCACGACCGGCTTTCTATTTCGAGGGTAATGGTAGTCATTCTGCCGCTCATTACCGCGTGTCACTTTAGTCTAAGGAGGTCGCATTTACCTCCATCGCTCACTGATTTCATGCACCGGGGCACGTTAAGTGGAACTAATCAAACACGCCCAGGGTTTTTTAACATTATGTTGATGGCTGCAGCTGTTCGTAGCGCACAGGTCGCAGCGTTCAGACATGTCTGATGTTTTTCTACTGTGTGCACTGGACGTAAAACCTGGCCAAACAGATGGGAGCGCATCGTTTGTTTTGTAGGTCAGGTCTCAGAGGAGTCGGCTGATGTGGCTCCAGCCGTCTGGGCTAACAAACACTAACTAACTAACTAACACTATTTTAATGAACACTGGTTTGAATCATGCCGATATCTTCTTAAAAATGCCATAACCTTCATATCTATGTGTGTTAACATGCTTGTGCCTGTCTCTCCATCTCAGTGGGATCTCCTGGGCTCCATGTGAGGGACGGCAGATGGTGTTTGGAGTAATGGGGCGAGAAAAGGTGCTTTTAACTTAAGTGATGCATTTCCAGCGCAAACACACATCGCTCTACATTCACACGACATGAGGCAGAGCTGCAACCCTCCCTCCAACCCTCCCACACACACACACACACACACACACACACACACAGTCACACATGCAGACTCAGTGAGCGTGCTACCTCATGGGGGCCAGTATGATCTTGTTGAGCAGGTTGTGGTGCAGCTCCTTGGCCACTCGCAGGCCGGTCCACTCCACGGCCACAGACGTGGCCAGACACAGCACGATGCCCAGGCAGCACAGCACGCTGAACAGCGACAGGTACCACGAATGGCTGAAGCCGCAGTCCTGCACGCACACACACACACACACACACAGGGGCGGTTAGAAATGTGTGTGTGTGTGTGTGTGTGTGTGTGTGTAGGCTTGTGTGTTTCAGAGAGCCGGGGAGACCGTGCCAGTCCTCAGTCTGCTTGTGCTGTAATTATAAGCGTAATTAAGCTCCGATGCTGGTTAAAAATTAACTGTCTAATGAGCCAAAAGCAAGAGGCGTACTCCAAGCAGAAAAGCCACACTTGCTCATCAATTCTCTCACTTGGACTGATTCTGGGGAGTTTTTTCAGCATGAATAAAATAAGATATCAAATGAGAGTTGATCAGGACACCGAGGTCACCTTTTAACCCCTTAACTTTTAATAACCTGCCAACAGCTGCTGCTCCGGCCCCTGACATGTGAATGATGCAGCTTAACCTTTGCTGGAATTTATCTATGATACAGTGTGTCTGAGTGTGTGTGTGTGTGTGTGTGTGTGTGTGTGTGTGTGTGTGTTTCTGCAACACACAGATAGAGATACAGAATGACAACAGCAAATGCCCTCTGACAGCACTGAATCTGACGTGACTGCAGACCGTGCACCTATAAAGTCTTTGTGTTCTGCTTCAAGTGAATCTGTCACAATTGTCTGAATACATGGCATCAAACTCTCTTAACTCTTAACTCTCTCTTTCAGATTTAAAAGAAAAGAAACAATTGACAATTGCACAAAAATGTCAACTACCTGCAAAACTTCTTCAATGAGTGGTCAAACAGAACAGTAATGTTAAAGAAAATAGAGCCACCCTTTTATTTTTTCTTCACCTCCAGACAAAGAGTGGCCTGTGCCTGCTAGCTGGCAGCCGCCATTGCTTTTTAAGTGGAAGTAAATGTTTGGCAAACGGCTGCCTGTGTTGTCACACAGCGGCCTGGCAGCTACGTGAAGAGCCAGCGCAGTGTTTGAGAGCAGGACGGGGCTTCACAGATTAGATAAACCGACCAAAGATACACTGAAGCTCAGCCAAACACCATGTCCTTGGCATTCAGGCCACTATCTAGTCATACCTACTGTACATTTAGTGTGTGTGGGTGACAGAGAGCAGTAGAAAGAGACGGAGAGAGGTAGAGAGAGGGAAAGAGAGAGAGAGAGAGACAGAGAGAGAGAGAGAGAGAGAGAGAGAGAGAGATGCCCTGTTTGTTGTGGACACTCTAACCTGCTGTCCCCAAACGTCTGTTGGCACCATCTTTAGCCTCCACATGACTGTGTGTAATGTGACCCAGCATTTCACCTCCCAGGACACACACACACACACACACAAAGCAAAACAAAGACAGACATGCATGTCATGTATGTTCTACTGTATGTACTGTATCTATAAATAATAAGGCTGCTTCACTATGCATGGAAAATGATAACCTGCAGACAGCTGCAGCAGCCACCGATGTGTGAACAATGCAGCTTAACCTTTGCTGGAATTTATTGGTGTTTTTGTGTGTGTGTGAATTACAGAGTGACAAGTTGTCTTTCACTCGCTTGTAAATCGAGACACAGTTATTTTGAGATGTTATGAGGTTGAATTAAAGCCTCATGCCGAAATCTATTTGCTATTTTCTGCCACCGCTGTTGTTCGTCTCCATGAAACAAACCTCTGAATCCTCTCGTGCTCGGGCAGCACCGAGCCATTGGCGCAGCGCCTCCATCAGAGCAGCCTCGCACCTCTCACATGCAGATGAGCCCGAGCTGCTGTGGCTCCCTGAGCGAGCAGCTCCATCTGGAGCCCCCCCCGGCCACCGTGTTTGTGTTTCAGAATCGGTGACAAAACCGTTACATAATCCCACGCCACTCTCGTTATGTGGATCTCAGCAAAATGGATACGTTTTCTGCTTCATGAGCTTGTTTCGCCAGAAGGGAGGCCTACTATCTTGTCAAACAGCATCAAAGTGTTGGGACTCCCGAGCGCCTCCCTCACCTGGACCAGGGTGCAGTTCCGCGCCGTGGCTTCCATCTTGGCGGCGATGACGTGCGAGGTCCAGTGGGCCAGCCAGTAGTCGATGGCCACCATGAGCGAGTGCTTGAGCAGCTGGGACAGCAGCAGCAGGCTGAGCAGCAGCGGCCCGGCCGAGGACAGGTAGGTGCCGCAGGAGCGCCACGGGATGGTGGCGCGCTGGCGCATCACCTGTGACAGGTTGTCGTCGTCGTCGCTCTCCGACGACTCCTCTGGCATCGGGACAGAGAGGAGAGGAGACCACGCGTTACCGGGGTCCGATCTTTGGAGGAGGTCACACTGAGATGTGTTTTTAAAGGATAAAAGGTTACAAGTTTCCTCAGGGGGGACTCACTGCTCTCACTGCTCCTTGACATTTCTGATGTACCTTCCTCCTTACCTCCTTCCTAGATACTTCATTATCTTCCCTCGCTCCCCCTGTCCTTCACCTCATAACCCATGGTTACTATCATCGTGACGAGCAGAGGAGACAGAGGAGATGCAGGAGGAGAGGGGCCCGCTGCAGTATCTCGACATCGATGCAGACTCTCATTCACATGTATGACGTGTTTGTCAGGGGTTCAGACAGAGCAGTGGAGGTGGACTGACCGCACTTAAAGGGGGTTAATGATAACAACCTGCTGCCCCTTGGTGTAAATGCGTGTCATGCAGCGAGCTGTGGAGCGGGAGGAGGGGAGGAGGAGGATGAGGAGGAGGAGGAGGGAGGCTGTGACTGGCAGGGCTAAGCACATACTGCTGCCATCACCTACGGATCACTCATGCTGGCACTAAGCAGGCTCTGAGGAGCTGGAGCGACAGGCAGCGTGAGCAGGACAAAGACTAAATGGAGAAGCCGACACAGCTGCGTTCCACTACGCGTAGCGTCACAATGCCGACAGGCTGCTTTCCTTCTTTCTTTTTTTTTTCTTTTTTTTGTCTTTTCTTTCATGTCCATGCTTTCTGGCCACACCTGCTTGATTGAATGCGACGGCAGCAGCTGATGCTGAAGTCCACTCAGAGGTGCCACCAGCACACGGGAGACAACACAGAGCACAGGTAAAGAGTACAGACCAAGCACCTCCCACCACAACACACACACACACACACACACACTCACACTTTCTGTGAAGGATCGTGTTCAACTGTGAGACCAAGAGAGAAGCTCAGACAGCAAAGTGAACTAGCGTTTCTGTCTCATTTTAGCACATTAGAAATTGTACATTTCCAGTTATTATGTCCTTACCAGAAAAGGTGGCAGACAGCTCAGTGCATAAGCATACAGGTATGGTATTTGCTGTGATGCAGTGTAGATGACTGTTAACAGCCTCTTAATGTTTGCTTCACACAGACAGGGTAGAATAGGAAAAGACCAAAGCGCACTGGGAATTTGTGTTTTTTTCAAACATTGTAGAGGGTGTTAACTTTCTGCAGGTGCAGCCTCTCGGTAACTAGACAGAATACAAAGCACCACCCTTATCATCATCAGCATGAAGACACACACATTATAATCAGGCTGAGGTCAGCAGAGCGCTGATTGCAATCACCCACGCACACACACACTCGTAATAAGGCTGCTGTTGACTGTCATTATGTGTTTGTCCTCTGACCCTCTCACCTTCCTCATCCCCCTCGGTCCTGACGGCCTCTCTGGAGTACATGGCCCTGCGCAGGTTCTTCCTCTCCAGATCCGTCATACTGGCTGCCACCGTCTCCTGGCGGAGGCGCAAAGATAAGAACAGTATTGAATGAAAACCATCCACACAGACAAGACGATATCAGTTAAAAGCTGCTCTGCCTTTCTCCTGAATCCATCCATCCAGTTAACCTTTTATAACCTTTGTGCTGGGAGGCGGGTGACCCTTTGGCCATTTTTCCTGAATCGCTGAGGTAATTAGCTGTTCAAAGATCAGAGATGAAAGGTTAGACATGTTCAGATTTCATTAGCTTTGACTGAGTACCTTCTCAAACTCCTGGTCCTGTCTGTGCATCAGAGTCTTCCACTGCTCAAAGAGCTCCGGCTCCGAGTTCTGGATGTCCTTCAGAGTCCCCTCGGTCTGGATGGTGCCATCTTTCATTGCAATGATCTGTCAAAACACAAACAACAAGGGCACACACACAAACACACAAACACACACATTAATGCAATCTTCCCTATTTGCTGCCACGAGGCATCAATCGTTCTGCTCTCTGGGATCTTTGCGAGATAAACTGCCAGCTTTGCAAACGACCCAGTGGCGATGTTTGCATCGTGGAGAATAAAGCGGCATGACAACAGGACGATCTTATCGATCGCTCTGGCCGTTAAAGATTAAATGTAACTCAGCAGTGTACATTCAGCCGCTCACGATAATGGCTGTGATTATTTGTGTTTCCCACACATGGACAAAGGTGCACACGCATTTACCCAGTCTGCGTGTGGCAGGTACTGAAGCTTGTGTGTGACCAGCACCACCGTCCTCTTCTCCTCTCGCAGGAGCTTCAGGATGCCGTCCTGCATCAGGTGGTCGCTCAGGTGGATGTCCAAGGCGGAGAACGGGTCGTCCTGTGAGATGGAATAAACAGACCTAAGTAAAAACCACAAGGGCAGGAGAAGGCTGACCACTGAATGCTTTTTCTAAAAAGTGTCCGGCTTTTTCTACTAGGGTATGTAAACTGAACCTCTTCAAGGTGAAGACATAACACCAGAGTGAAAACTCAATCGCGCGTAAGGATTAATCGAGAGACCAAAGATTAATGTGTCACAATGAAAGGCGTGAGGCATTTTAAAAGCTGTATTTAGCCAGTCAGCTTCACAGCCAGGCTCCAGACAGAACTGCTATTTCAGTCACGTCAGAAGACAACGAAAATAGAAGCACGTCTCAGTCTGCAGGTACAAGTTCACTGTGAAGGCCGTACCGACGGTGCGATCAGAGAAGGAGGCGGAGAACACTCACCAGGAAGACCAGGTTGGTCTGCTGGTACAGAGCTCGAGCCACGCTGATGCGCTGTTTCTGTCCGCCCGACAGGATGATCCCCTGCAGCACAGAAATCACATGAACAAAACCCAACGATGAGGTCTTACAATGAAAAGGAAGGAGCAACGTGGTTGAATCCATAAAGCCCCCGAAGCATTTGTCCCAGGAGTAGCACAGGAGACCGATGCAGGAAGCAATGTGACATGACAGCACTTGGGCCTGAACAAGGTCAGCGCAGCTCCCTAAACACACACATCACATCCTCGCTGCACGGTAGCGAGTCCACGGCGCAGTCAGACTACACTACTCTACAGTCCATGAGAGGAAATAATAAGACCACAGAGGGATTCAGGGAAAAAACAACAACAAAGATCTTTGCAGCGATACTGACCCGCTCCCCAACCTCCGTCTGGTCGCCCTGTGGAAGGATGTCGATGTCTGGCTGGAGAGAGCACGCCTCGATCACAGCTTTGTATCTGCCGGGCACAAAATGAACAGGGAGAACAGAGAATACTGTGGGAGGCGTTCAAGGAGACACCTTCAACACCATTAATACTAAAAGAGCTCGATATCTGTAAACTGAGTGATGCGTATCTCACACGGACACTGAGGAAATGCATGTGGGCTGTAGTAACAGGGATTTTGTGTTTCTTGAATTATTTGTTGTGCACAAAAGTTACAAGAATTTCTATCAGCCACTGATTTTTTGTTGTTGTTGTTGTTGTTGTTGTTGGGAGCATCTGCTGCAGGCCGGAAGCAGCTAAGCCCATCTGGATCCCATTAGAAAACAAACAGACAGCAGGATGATATGGGGAGGAGGACCGACGTAGCAGTGTGAAGTTAAAAGTCTATGTCGGGGACAATGAGGACAGGCTGCGTGCCGGGTGGGCAAACAACTCTTTTTTTAAAACAGCATCTCCACAGCAACAAAGCACAGCCGTCCATTAGGTGTACGATAATTAAAAGCGTCCATTAGGCCGGGGCCACTTGCAACCATAAACGCAGGTGGGCGACCTTTTAAACAGAGCATTTGCAGCGGGGACGCTATCTGTGAGAGCGTGTGCGGCTGGGTCTGAGTGGATGTGCGAACGCAGCGGAGGGAGTGAAACAGGAGACGCTTCTCGCGGCAACAAAATAGAAACTCAACTCCTGCCTCCAGGCCTCTCAGTGCCAAAACACTTTATTCCAGAGGTCGTCCTCTGGCTTTTTCTCCTTTAGGACCTGTTGACTGCACATCAACACGTCCAATTTACCACTGAGGCCTCGGGAGCGGGGAGCTTACAGCCATCACTACGGTTTTAACAGCTCCACCTGACGACAGTTATCAGGCCTGAACACCACTGTTCAGGAGAGAGTCAGAGAGCGAGGCTCAATGACAACTCTCACGCACAGTGCTGACTGATGATGATGATCTGGACGGTTTATCTGGTGGCTGCGGCTCAGAGGGTCATCTCCTCATCAGAAGGTCAGGGCTTCAATCTCCAACCATGTGCAGTCTCCATGTTGTCAGGCAGGAAACCGAGCGGTCAATGCGAGCGGTCACCAGGGAGCAGGAATCTCTGTCTGTGATTGGCTTTTATTCAGCAGAGGACTGACTGACATCCAGTCTGACTTCCGGAGCTCTTACCTTGGTTTGATCATGGGCATCTCAAAGGTGATGTTCTCCACAAGTGAGGCGTTCAACAACCAGGGCTTCTGGGAGGCGTAGGCCACGGCGCCTCTCTTCCTACCAAACACATGCAGGAGAGGAGCAACAAACAATAACCCGCTTTCTGTGATACATAAACAAAAGAACTGCTCGAGGGACGTGATGTCCTCAGTGGATTTACTGACAACTATGGCTGCTCTCTGTCAGTAATGTGTGCCTGTGTGTGTGTGTGTGTGTGTGTGTGTGTGTGTGTGTGTGTGTGTGTGTGTGTGTGTGGCCTGAGCTCACCTGAAGTCTCCATCACCTGCTGCATCTCTGTCAGTGGGACTGCAGAGAAACCACAAAAAAACAAACAAACAAAAAATAGATTAACAACACAATTATATACAGATTATTGAGATGGGAATTGTTGACGGCATGTTATGCTTGTACTGATAAACAAAGAGCAAACAAACACACTCTCACTCTCTCTCTCTCTCTCTCTCTCTCTCTCTCTCTCTCTCACACACACACACACACACACACACACACACACACACACACACACACACACACACACACACACTGCTCCATCCACAGTCTCCTCACTATGGGAATCACGTCCACGCTCGTCAGCAGCCCAAACACAAACAACAGCCGTTGCCCCACATGATCGCAGCTATCATTAGCCGTGATCTTACCCTCCTTAAAAATAACCCCCACACACACTGATCAACCAAACACACACACATACACACATCACAACCCCCCCCTCTCCACACCTAATTTTCCTTCCTGTAATCTGCTGATAGGACACTCAGCGTCAGCCCGATCGGACTGAGTTCTCGGAGGATCTGATTCCTCGGACTGATATTAGTGCATCGACACCAGGTGTGTGGCTCTCGAGACGTTCGCTGCTGCTGACACATCCCGTACGGTTCATACTTTAAGGGACGGTGTGGAAACGTATCCCCGAAGCCTTTCCGTCCAACAGTTACACAGATATAAGCATCAGACCTTGCCTCGCTGTGCTGGCAGGGTCTGGACCATGTGATGAATGGTTCAATGAGCTGCTGAGGACATATAAAGCTCCCTCTCCACATGCAGCTCATGCCTGAAATCACTCCTACACGGTCTCATGTGTACGTGGAAAGTCTGAGCACCCATTTTCTATAGCCTGGGTTAAACAACAGGGGCAAAAAGCAGCAAAACACTCATGCTTTTGCCACAAACAAGCAATATGCAAAGAGATTTGAACTCAAAGGGAGTTGAACTGAGGGTCCGCCTTCCACGCAAACACTCACTCATATACACACACACAGGTACGTCCAGCTTGCAAACCTGGACGTGACACATAGAGACTCTGGACGCTGGAGGCCTGACTCCACCTGCTTCCAGCTCAAGAGTTGTAGGATGGGATAACTCAACGATTCAAATGGAGACTACAACATCGCTACTGTATAAAAGATACGTTTAGCCACTGAGGCCAAACTGGATTGCACAAACAATTTGCTGCATGGACACTATTTGTCACCAGGCAGTGGTTGGTCTCCACACATACTGCCACACTATTAATCTATATCAACAAACACAGAGCCAAAGGTTTCAGGCTCTGTCAGTGTCTGCTTAGACAGACACAGCGGCATCAGGTGGCGGCAAGACCCCAGCTGTCAAATGCCTCTTTCATATAGAGCTGCCAAACACAGGGCAGTGTGGATGCCTGTGTGTGTGTGTGTGTGTGTGTGTGTGTGTGTGTGTGTGTGTGTGTGTGGGTGTAATCCTATGAATGACACGGCCAGTTGAGTTACCAATATAAACCATGATCTGCAGAGTCCTGAAATAATTTATGTAGGTTAAACCTCAGATAATTATGAACTATAGACAGGACCCAGAATGACAGCTTTCAGAAATAATATTCAACAGCATGTCCACACTTTGATTCTCAGACATTTCTCCTTTGGAGATGATCTCAAAAGCCAAATATGTGACACGGTGACATAGTTTGGTGTGTTTTTTCATTTTCCTCCGATCGCTCACCTTTCGTCTCCCTCAGACTCCAGGGTCGGCAGACTGCGGGAAACAGAGAAGAGAGAATACTGACTACAGCGTGAACATGGATTTTTGCATGCGTTCCTCGTCAAAAGTGTGATGAAAGCTGCCTGAGGCTGGAAGAAGAAAGTCTGGTCATTTAGAGTGAATAGGATGTCTCACACACATTCAGCAAACACACACACACACACACACAAAAGGCACATAACCATTGACATTCTGTCTCCAAACTCTGAAAGTCATTAAGCTGTGCCTGTCGGTGGAGGCCTCTCGGCATACCCGGTCGACTCAGCTGCGCGGATATTTTTAGGTGTGACGAGTTACCACCTCTCTCAGTTTCCCTGGGAAGGTGACTCGAATCGTGTCTGAGAACGAGCGGGGCCGAGCAGGCTGATTTACACACTGCTCCGCCGCAGCGGCTTCAGAGGCTGAAAGCACAGCTGTCGGGAAGTGACCCGCCGACTGACACTTAAGAAGAGCCGTCCCCAACACGCATGTAAACACCAGTGTCGCTGCAGTGAAAGATACGGACAAGAAACTGAGGAGAATGGTGTCGCAACTCCACTCAGGAGGTGATAAACTTATCCTAAGCCCTGGACACTACAGCCACGGAGAGTATGTGTACCATGCATTTAAAACATAATGGAGACATTTGGACCAAAGTTATTTCTTACGGAGCTCGGTTTTAGTTAGAAAGAGGAATAATTCAGTTGAAAATCATATTATTTCAGGCAATTATCATCAGTGCTGACTTAACAGACTTCATTTCAATCAAGTACATTTATTTTGCATTATTAAACAGATTAAAAACAATAATCATGAGAAACGATCAATAAAACATACTATGTTCTGCAAATATGGACTCTAATTCAGCATAGAAAACAGAAACATACTGAATATGCAAATATTCTGGATTTGCATATTTGTAGATGTGAGATTTTTGCACATCATGTTATACATGTATCGTCCTTTGTGAGTTTCAGATTGTTCATCTCATGAAAAACTATGAAAGGTGCTATCAAAGCATTTTACACGTGACACATTTAGACATGAAACAACACAAGCTGCCGCCATGTGGATTAACATGCTCACATCAGAGGCTTTTGATGGAGGAGGTGGAGCTTTTTCCCTTATCAGGGCTTCTGACAGAGACGCAAACATCTTGGAGCAAATGGCCTCATCAGGCCTCATCAGACTCCGCCAGGCCACTTGAAGCCTCAGCGGACAGCTGATTGTCTCCGTCCTGCCTCATCATAACAACAGGGCAATCACATTGGAGCTGATGACTCAGTGTTTCTATCTGACCGACATGTTTCCCCTCCTCCTCCTCCTCCTCCTCTTCCTCCTCCTCAGGTGACACCTATGAGCTCTCCAGGCTTAAATCAGCAGTGAAAGACTCCAAAGTGGGACTGAGGAACTTCTTTCTTTCTTTCACAAACTTAAACATCCTTCATCAAACCTTTTAGTCCCGACTAATGACTGGGAGTAATGGAGCGTGTTGACCACGCCTGATAAGGTCTGATAGTGTCTTCCTTTCCCAGCAAACATCACTCACTTATCTTGGTCCCCGGCTCAATAACTGACACATAGCTCGAGGCAATACACTGCATTGATCCTCTGCAATAAAGTTATTGTCTGGTTCAGGGCACGACCTCATGTGTCTGGCTTACACTGTAAGGACGTTCTCCTCACCCTCACCCTCACCACCCTCACTATGCATCCAGCAACATTTGGACAGGACACTGAGGTCAGGGCTCAGTCCACTTAGGTGGCAGAGGCGTCGCAGCTCTAAATTTGGAGTGGGAGAGACGTCGAGGGAGGAGGACAACAGGAAGGAGAGGGAGCAGGTGGGCGAGGAAAGGAATTGTTGCTCACTTTGTGAAGTGCCTCGAGATAACGTCTGTCATGAACTGGCACTTAAACAACGTTGCGCTGTGTGTTTGTGTATGTCATCTAGAAAACTAATGGGCAAAGCAACACTGCGGGTAATCAGTAGAAGTGTAGAGTAGGAGGATGCAGTCCAGCTCAGAGGGCTTCAAATGTACTGTACAGGCTCCTCATCTCTTTCCTCCCTCTCGAGCTGTTCCATATAAGATAAAGCCCCAAAAGCCCCGCAGATACATGCAAAAAGTATAAAGCTGAAGCTGCGTCTGATGATGTTATCATGCTGACCACAGTTTTTGATCTATTTGCTGTTTTTTTGTACAGCTCGTCTTGGACGAGGGAAGCCCTTTGATATAGAAATGCAGCCAGAAGCAGGAGAACTACGCTGATGAGAGCAACGATTTTACACAGGGGGCAACAGAGCAAACAGCTTGTGCTTCTCCGGCAAACCCTCCAAAACACTGCCAACTCCGTATAACGATCATGTGACGTGATCCAAAGCGCCTCAACCGCAGCAAGATCATAATAAAACACACCCTGGCACGCCAGCCGGGCCAGGCCGTCTGCACAAACCTGGCAGACGTGTGTGATCGCTCCTCAGGCACATGCTGCTCTTGTTTCCTCTTTTTTTGTTATTCCGTGCGCTCTGTTGGAAACAGTCTGAAACACGGCATATGCACTAGCGACTGTAACCATGGTGGAAACACAGGAGACAAACTCCTCTGATTGTGTGCGAATGCTTGGAGAGGCCAAAGTCTGGGTGGCAGCTCTTTAATCGCTGCCTGATATTGGATAAGTAAAAAGGAGGGACGGGGAACGCAGCCGAATATCAGGGGCAGTGCCAGCATGGCCTCTGGCACTGGCACTAAATTAGAAACTGTGTGAGGGTGTGTGTGGGGGTGAACTCTGTTGACATGTGTAGACTGATATCCTGGGCCACTCACTGATGAGCTACTCAGATGTGGCCATCGGGACGCATGACTCCCACAGTGCACTGGGAAGGACACTGGGAGTGGAGAATTCAGATCCTGCAGCAAGATAATGACTTTCTGGGAGGGATGAAATGAGATTTGGGAAATGAACCTCCGGGGCCACCGTAGATAACGCTGCAGCGAGCCTGCTTGTTGAACTGTTTAACACAGTGGTTTTCAACCTGGTTCTCAACAACATGTCTTGACAGTGTATTGTAAAAACATGTGTAACAATGAGCCTTAATCCTATCATTGCCACTAGCTTCTTCAGGGATATATGATCACACGCTATTGGTGACATTTTGCTGAAGAGACCTGAGGGATGCGACCACAACCTCCAGGTTAAGTAAATGAGCTTCAACCCTGATAGTGATCGTTAAAACGATTTCTCATTGTTGGAGTGTCTCAGCCGGCATGTGCAGCTCAGGCATCCTCAGCTATGCAGAAGTGTATGCAGAAATGAATTGCTTTTTCCGCTGACCCAGGAGGCAAACGGTGCAACGGTTTTCCCGCTGAAGGAAATGAGATGTAAATGTATGTAAAAGGATAGCGAAGGTGTTTTCTGCAGCTGTCATTGCGACCGCCTGTCTGCATTTGACTAATCTTGGGTCAGCGGTGCGTGAAGGGATCCTCACGTGCCACCTCATCCATCGGCCGTAAATAAACAAAAGCTGCAGTATCAGCTCTGCGTGAGCGATCCATAAATCCACCCATTACGCTGCTGTCTCGTGTCGAGAGGTCGGACTTAAACATTAACCTGTACTGGTTTGTCGAGTCACGCGGAATTTATTTCTTGCAAGAAAACATAAATAAAAGCGGCAGCCGATAGGGAAACTCTCTCCCGGTGAACCCTTCACCTCTGGATTGAATTTCATCTCAGGAGCGCGATGTGTATCATGTGCTACAGGGGATTCCCTGAGGACACGTTGCTTTGTGAATGAGTGGATGCGGAGGGTAGAGGGAGCTGTTTGGATGCTGTAATGCTAAGCAGACCCTTTCCTGATGCAGGGAGACAGAGAGCTATTTTGTGCAGGCGCAACAGACACACTTTGTCTCAGTACGTATTAAGCGAGGACAAGGTATGATTAGCGTGTACACATCGAGTGACTTGATGTTTTAAAGATGGCAGCTGTTGCTTTAACACGCCCTCTTTCCTTAGTTTTACAACGCTATCACATTAGGGCATTTCTCAGCCTCTCTGACTGATGAGGCAAGAGGAGATGCAATCAGCCGATTGCAGCATTCATCATGAATCTCTGGTGCTAGCATGTATGCTACGGAACATCGGTTTCATCAGAAACACCTCAGCCGCAATATTACAAGTGGGAACATTACGGTCCGTTTCTGCATGGATGGGTTTAATGCTTACCTGGTTCTACACTTGACTTGACTTGAAGTTTCCTTGCTAAACGACAGATCTTAGCAACTTTTTCCTGAACTAAATGGTAACCAAGTTTCTACTATGGACTCATTGGACCCTTATACTAAGGTCTAAATTGTTAGCCACCAGTACTGTCCTGCCTCTGCCGGCCTGTCCGTGCTGGGTGAGGAAAAGTATTTTTCATTCTCTTCTCTTTAAAGAACAGGCATCAGCAGTGACCGTGTGCCTGACCTGTTCCAGGTGACCGTTCCTGAGATCCTCTGCATCTCGCCCAGCGCTGCCAGCAACAGAGACGATTTCCCACAACCCACCTGGCCCACAATCATGGTCAGCTTTCCTGCAAGACGTGTGGAGAGCGAGAGGCAAAATCGCAAAGTAAGAGATAGGACGAAGAACAGCAGGAAGGGGGGAGGAACAGAATGCATTGAATCGAACCGGCTGACGCTCACCAAATGGGACCCTGATGTCCACATTGGAAAGCGTTGGCGGTCCATCGGTCCAGGTGAAGTAACCACTGGTGATCTGAGGGAAGATCAAATCAGCCTTTGCCTTCCAAACTGAACAAAACGGCATGAAGCAGACCGGCTTTAGAGACGATAAGACGCGATATTTGTGATCTCATTCTTATTCAGTTTAAGACGCTGGAGCGGTTCACTCGATGACGCACAGAGACATAATTGAGCAGGCGAGTCCCTGACGACAGAAATGGAGCTGCATGGAAAATCTGCCAACTCTTCATGGAAATCCAATCAGCAGCTACACAGATATGCATAACAAATGCCAACAGCGAATCTGTGGGGTCAATCGATATCATTAAAAACCTGCATGAGTTATGAGCATCATTTCCATCTGTGTGTGTGTGTGTGTGTGTGCGTATGAGGCATAGATAGTGTTTTAACTGCCTTGAAATACTGGGAAAACATGCTCTGTTCAGATTTTTTTATATAACACATTGAAACAGACACAATGTAAAGTAGATGCTTATAAACAAGTACATGCTGTAGATGTAGCTGAGTGTTGTTGAATTGAGGTTATTCTAAAGGCTCCAACATAAGCATATGTCATTCTGATACTGACTTGTTACATGTTGTATGGATGTGCTGTTATTTCGGGAACATTTCTATCTCGTTTTCATCGTCATAGATGGTTAAATGTCACCGCTTGTCGAGAGGTGTTATTGAATACATTTGTCCAGGGTCTAAAGGTCACAGCTGCTGTACATCTGGAGACAACTCTGTCATACTTATACTTAGACAGGCATGGCGTCTCTCACTTTGATACATATGTCCTGGTCCAGGTCCTGGGATGGTCCATCACCCTCTTGGTCCCCTGGGGAGCTGTAGTTGTTCCAGTCGTCCCTTGGGGGGCGCTTCCTGTTCACCACCTTCAGGGGCTGGAGGTGACGGGAGGAGGAGAGAGGCAAAGGTTTGGAGGATGACTAGAGGAGCATAACGTGAGGGTAAAAGGGAGGAACGGTGGTATAAGCAGGAAATCGATGAGGGGAAACGAGAGAGACAGGCTGGATGAGAAGCAGAGGAGACGGTAATGAAGAGACGAGCCAAGAAGCACACGCACCACAGCCTGGTATCTGTTCTGGTTGTGATTGCTGGAGCCAGAGGTCAACGTCGCCCGAGGCTCCTGCTCGTCTCCGATCTCGTCGCTGGAGAAGAACTCGCTGAGCTTCTGGACGCTGCGGAGGAGACGGGGGAGGCCTCGTTAGAAACATCACGTCAGACCTGCCAGACCCACCGGGACGGTGCGCTGCAGGCGGAATAAACTCGCCCTCGCTCATGTAAAGGTAGCACCCGTACCGCACACACACACACACACACACACACGTGTCAACGACTCCCAATCACATTAACTTTGACTTTACTGCTGAAATGAGAACAAATGGGACAGGTCAGCAGCATGTAATTACTAAATCTGTGCTGAATAACTCATGTGAAACTGCTTCTCAGTTGGGACTAATTTCCTTCGATTTATTCGTCTGTGTGTGTGTGTGTGTGTGTGTGTGTGTGTGTGTGTGTGTGTGTGTGCATGTCTCATGTTGGTAGGTATGAGGCAGGAGCACGGGTAGCACTGCTCTGAGCTCTCCTGGATCAACAGCAGGATCAATAAACTAATTCAGACTCATCCAAGCCACACAGTACTGGTTAACTGGTTATTTGGGCATACATTTGATATACCTTAAAATTCCTTGGATACAATAAACACTGAGTAACAAAAGGGCCATAGCTCTCTAATTTCTCAACCCTGGTTATGGCCCTGATGAAATAGACTGCTTAGATTACTTTCACTGCTTCAGAAATCTTAATGTATTCCCCTGTATTGTAGCCATCGTATATAGTATGCATCACAATGCTGCTTTGTTATACTTTTATACAATGCCACTGATAATCTTATCTTAGTCTTATCTCAGAATCCTGAGCATCATAGCATGACTTTGCACGCGCAGCTTCGTGGGTGTGTTCTTCTCCACAAACAGATATTTCCACCTGCAGAAGTGTGAAGAGAAACCACCATGCCAGATCTGCAGACACTAAAGTGTGTCAGATCGAACTGATCCCCAAAAATAGACGTCTCCGAGGATCTCGTGCAGCCAGAGAGAAAAGTTAAAATAGGATTCCTACACCACCAACACATTCAGCACACGTATGTGCGGTACAACGTGTAAATGAAGGTGGTCTGTGTCTGTGAGCTCAGCTACGGCCTCCTGCCCTGCACCGGCTTCACTAACCACAAAGATGATGATGATGATGATGATGATGATGACACTTGAACTGATATGACCACGCGGCCTGCACAGACAACTGTGCTGCCTCGTTGGCTTTATGAGATTTCCTGAGAAGACAGTTTTAATCTCCTCGGCGGTAAATGAAGTCATTCTTCATCCTGCTAATCATCCGAGCTTCTTCCGCAGTAGCTACAGAGCGCAAATGAAAAAGCTATTCAGAGCTTAAAAATACTTGATTTCACCACAATAATTTTATTAAAAATTAATGTATTCTCATTTTCTCAATGTCTGTCAGAGGTGAGCTCACACACAATTACACTCCAGCACAAGTATAACGTGTTTCCCCTGCTTTGTTGTGGCCTTTTATGAGAAGTAAATGCACTGAATCAGGCCAAGGCCCCTTCTGTGTGGAGTTTGCATGGTCTTCCATGTCTGTGTGGGTTTTTCTCTGGGTAATTTGGTTTCCTCTCATCATCTAAAAACACACATGTTAAGGTAAATTTGACTCTACACCGATCCCCTGGGTGAGTGTGAGCGTGAATGGTGTTTGACTGTGAGTGCTGGTGAACTCGTGCGTGTTGGACAACGGGTAAGAGTTCAAGGTTGTGGACGAATGGATGGATATGTAAGACCTGAGCTTTCCCCAGGGAAACCAATTCTTGTATATAAAAATAGCATTGATCGATGAGTCGCTGCTCCAGAAAAACACCAGAGAAATATAAATCAGCGGAAACCAGCTGTTAGAGTAAACATAGCAAAACAAAGAGCATTTTCCTTCTCCTCCACAGACAGTCATGACTGCTCTGAACGCTCGTTATTCTTACAGCAGAGCCAGGTCAACGACACGTTGCAAACAACATACTTGAACAGCTGGCATTGCTTTGTTTACGTGCATACATACTGTACACAGTGTATAGTTATTTCTGGATATGCGAACTAGACATGCTAACACTGGAATTATGTAATTATGTTTCAAATGGACTCTTGTATTGATTTTTTGCCACTGCATACTGGCACAATCTAGCGTCACGCTGCACAATTCGCGTTTTAATTGCAGAGTAGATGTTTTAAATATCAGATCATGTGAGGGCGTCAGACCCAACTGCTCTTCCTCCTCCTCCTGTTAGCACTGCCTGGCTGCTCCTACATCGGCTTCATTGCTCAGTATAATTAAAAAAAACAGCATGTTGAGTCACTGTCTGCGGGGCTTTAATCATAACAAATGTCTTGACACAACCTAATTATACAGCTAACATCTGAAATAAATGTGCACAATTGTGCAGAGAAGAAAGAGAGAGAGAGAGAGAGAGAAATGAAACTCTTTGCTGCCTCCATCATGCAGGTTATCCACTGACAGCATGAAAAACTCTCTCATCTACTGATGCTCTGCTCACTGGGTCTATGCTCCGATATGAGCTGGTGTTTTGCTAATCTAACAGGGAGGTCACGAGACATTTCTATTGTACTTAATGTAAATTGAGTGTGGCGCAGTGGAAGTCTCTTACCTAACCAGAGCCTTGACGGTGGAGCGCACCACGCTGGAGAGCAGGAAGAGGGGGGTGACCAGGATGTGGAAGAGGGACAGGGAGGCAAAGGCCACAGCTGGGGACAGATCTGCGTCCTCAGAGATGTGAACGTGAACCACAAACGTCTGCGCAGTGACGGAGAGGAAAGAACATGCTGAGCCGGGTCTCAACGGCGGCATAAATATAGATCTTTGAACCAGTGAACTGGAAACTTTTGATTGGCCGATTGTCACCCACAGCCTGTTCTAAACCCAAAGTCACAGCCTAATTCTTTAAGCTTTGCTTGACAAGAAATGTTGTACTAACTCCTCAGAAGCTCTTCTAATTTGTCCCTGCTCACATCTACGACCATGAAGGGCTTCTATTAATACCGGCAGGATTTTCGAGCGGTGCACCTCAAATCTGGACATCTAACACCGTGCTCCCTGCTGCGTCCTTCACACGGGGTCAGAGTGGAGGGACGCACTCTGCTGAGCAGCTACCGGCTCTGCTTACAGCCAAACACGGCTCTGAGGCGTCTCAAAGAGGGCCGAAACACTGACATTCAACTCACCGTCAGCACGGCTGCGATGGGAATGGCCGCGTTCATGAAAACTGAAAGAGACGAGAGGTGCAAACGGGTCAGTATAAACAGACTCAAGTCAAAAATAACCTTTTTACATCTGCAATTAGCCGATGAAAGGAAAGGCCTTTCAGCACCAAAACAACGTTTTTACAGAGTTTGGTTTGAAACGGTTCTCGGCTCGGCATAAGACAGCAGCGTGACGGGATGACGGACAGATGTGCAGGAGGTCAGGACCTCGTCTGTCCCACCACCACCAGCACCACCGCTGCTGCACAGACTCTGGCTCCGAGCATCTGTGAGACTTTCTAGCTTCATCTCTGCACAGTGGGAGGAAGCGGAGATTGTTTATCTCTGTTTATAGTCACTGCCTCACATCTTTTCAGGACATTTACTGCTCATCGTTCATCGCTTCGTTCTGTGCTTTTTTCTTCTCTCTCCGGGACTTTCGCACAACAGAAGCTAATCTGTTGTGTTACTCAATGAACGATTGTTGGTTCATTGTTAATGGGCGATGATTGATTTCAGATTGGGCAGCAGAAGCAGAGCCTCAGACAGAGATTAAGAAGATAAGGAGACATGTACTGATGATCACACCGTAATGGGTTAATAGAAAATGAATGGAAACATCGCTGCTCAGCTACCTAAAGATCAATCTCTCTTTGGATCCCGTTATTACTGGTGTTGAATGGAAACTGCGGGTTCGAAAACACTGGAATTACAATATAAACACATCAGTCCCTTAAACACAATCCTGTGGATGCTGCTTTCTCTCTCTCTCTCTCTTTATGTTTAAATACCAGAGTTCAGAGTTCAGAGTGTGCAGACAGAAAAGCTCCTCACTGGATATGGACGTGTAGAGAGCGAAGGCCTGCAGGCTGGTGAGCTCCTTGCCCCTGGTCTCCTCCACGCTGTCGCAGAAGATGCGCTCCCAGGCGTACAGCTTCAGCAGCTTGATGCCCCTCAGCAGCTCGTTGGTCTTCTTCAGACGCTCGCTGGAGTACTCCTGCGGACGCAGAGCGGGACCGTCGTCACGCAGCCATTAACTGGCACGTCCAGGACAGATGAGTCGTAAAAGGTGTCGTAGCCAGAGGAAACACCCACGTAATCACTCAGCTGGCCTGAAATGTCAGGCCATCAAAGCAAAGTGATTTTCTCTGGCATAAAATCGTTGGCAGCACGATCAGGAGACGTATGACTGCATCATGTCAGATGAGCATCTGAAGTGTTGTCAAAAGCATTTTGTTGATTCTTCTGCCTGGATAAAACAAAGAGTTTCTCCCCTTAGTAGATAACGACTGTTATTTGTCTAGTATGTGTGTGTGTGTGTGTGTGTGTCTGACTTCCTGTTTCAGTGCTATCGCTACATTGACTTTATTACCTGGTATGAGGTGGACAAATCAATATTGACTAACTCTGTTTGCAATCTGCTGCATGACCAGAGCCGAGCACTCACACACAAAGCGAACACACTGATTGTGTTTCAGCTCAGGACACACCGTTGATGACCAGATAAAATCTAGTCGTTTGCTTTTACTTATGTAGAGATGCATGGAAATTTAAAAAAAGGTTTCTAAAATGAACCTGATGCCATCACGATTAGAACAGAATCAACCTTAACTCACGATTTCTGACTGTGAGGAAAAAAACAGACATTTCTTCGAGCTGCTCCCAGGCAGATTCGCAGCCTGACCGGCGAGTCCAGCGCCAGGAGCTTCTCAGTGCGAGGCGACAGTGTTAACCACTCAGCTGCTACAGTGCAGCTACACCTGTGATCGACAGGTCGACATTTGTGCAGCGGACCCGGTGAAATCCTCACCAGCGTGCTCCTCTGGGTTTGCGACAGCTTGGTGGCCACAAAGTACTGCACGGGCGCCAACACGGCGATGACGGTCGCTCCAATCAAGGCACTGATTCCCAGGAGGTAGTAGAGCAGAATCACTCCCACGATGATCTGAAAGGGATTCAGAGGCAGAGGCAGAGAGATAAATGAACAGGAGATATGACAGCACCATCCATAGAGACGACGGTCTCCATTTACATTCCACGAGAAGCGCTGACCTTGAGAGTGACTACAGCATCAGTACATCTGTGAACATGCTGCTGTAATAATAAACCGTTTTAAAGGCTACTTTCTCATAACAAAGGTTAAAGTCAAGGACAAGAGCCTTAAGTGAATGTTCATACTGACAGTCACATATACTTGTGTTTATGAAAACTGGTAAATGTACCAATAGAATAGACTTTTTCACTCCCTGCGTCTTTGTTTTTCCAAGTCATTTTATTGTTACTGCTGTTGTTGTGAACACAAAACACTTCTGCTGTCTTCAGATCCTGGACGACTCCCCACAACTACACGGATGAGACAATCAGCACATATCTGGAGGTAACACTCGCACATTCAGTAAGCAGCGGGAGTGGAGGTGGCATGGCCATTCACTGAAGCTAAAATGGAAACATTACATTACACTGCCAACCCACCCGGACTGTCACTCTACTTTGATTTTCTCTTGAAATCCAGTAAATGGTAAATATTTGTGGAAATGGAGGTTCGTCCATCCTCTGCATCCAGTAACTCTCTCTCTCTCTCTCTCTCTCTCTCTTTTTCTTTGGAATATAAATCACATCTCCTCCCGTCCTTGGCTTCCTTCAGCCACCTGCCGTCTCTGGCGTCACACAGACTGCTATGCCAGGTTCAGAAATCCCCAGGACGCACAGAACCAGATGGAGCGAGACGCGACATTTCACACACACATACACACACACACACACACACACACACACACACACACACACACACATACACACACACACACCCTCTCCTTTATCTGCCACAGCATAACGTGCCCCACTGGGAACAAGGTGGATGATGGGTGGAAGAACAGCGTGCTGCGATCTGATTTCCTTTGTAATAGCTCTATATTAAGTCGACACCTTCCTAGGGTCGGAGCGTCGGAGGTGTGAGTCGGTGGTAACCATGGCGACGCGGTTGTCTCAGCCTCTCCACATGAGGCGCACCTTTTTGCTAGTCTGGTCTATAGACACGGCAAACATTTTGCGCTAAGCTACATTACACTCAAAGGAATAAGTGACCAAAAATGACCCGCTGGCGGAGCTGTATGAGATTTCCGGGGATCAGCAAAGTCAATACAGTCCAGCCAAGTGTTAAACCACCAGTAGTTAGCGCTGTTAAGAACTGAGGGGGGCTGGGGGAATCCTCTCTGCCAAATGCAGCTTATTATTTGACATGAAGGCAGTTCGATGAGCTTTGAAGCGTTTGCTGCCACGATTAACTGCAACAGCTCGGAAGTGGAGAATTTGCTAAATAGAAAAATACTGAGAACAATGAATAAGCTGGAGGCTCCGCTCCATAGAGCTTTTGACTTTAGACGTTTCTTCGCAGCAGAAATGCTGTTAACAGGAGCACAGCTAATACATGAAACACTGAAAACAACCGCAGTCCATTTACGTTCCCTAGATCAACTGTGCTCATCCTGTACGTCGTAAGGGTTGTAAGTTAATGAGCTGATTACTCCTCTCACCGTGTAGTTTGGGTAGCAAAAGCAAAAGAAATCTCCCACTGCTCCTTTGCGGTGCTTTAATTGAAAAAACGTGAGGCTTCAAAGGGAATCTTCAACAGAGATAACGAGGCGCAGAAAGCCACAGACAAATCTGAGATCAGCCCGAGTGTCACGTCCCATCAGGGCAGCAGCCGGCTAGAAGTGGAGCAGCACGGCAGATTCATTCACAGTTTGGGGCAGACAGAGACAACAGGAGGAGAATACTAATGGAGCTCAGACCTCACAGGAGCCACATTTATTACACTGCAACCAATGCAAAAGCCTGGCTCCTCCTCGTATGTAGCTCATAAATTTAACAGATTTCTCCTTATTTTCTAGACTTGGCATCAGTTTTCGAATGTGTTTACTTCAGAGTTGGTTGTTGCAAAACTTTGCTGCATATATAACGGGGAAATATGAGGAAGAAAGTGAAAATCTCAAGGGTAACACAAAATCATGTATAGCGCGGTAATTGAAACAAATATAATATATGGTCCATGTCTTGGGCCCAAGGATTCAGCGTGTTTGCGTCTTTAATCTTTTTCATGTAGGAGAAAAATGTGTTCTCAGCTTATTGTGTTCTGCTGCTGCAGAGAGATAAGAAGCTACTTTTCAACAAACGTGAAACGAGTTTCCAACACAGATGATGATGACTGACCATGATAAGCGAAAGGAAGAGAATAACAGCAGTTCCACAAAACATTAGGACTCTTGTTTTGCTGCCACAAAAACAATTTCAGCAAAACGGAAAGAGGAGAGGCAGAATCATGCCAGTTCCCTTGTAATGACTGTGTTCTGGTTTATCAAGGTCTTGATCTTCATCCAACTCCACTGGCTGGGAGAGTAAATAGCAGCGGGTAAACAGAGAGATGACAGTATGACAGCATTCACTTTCATCTCCATGTGTCGTATTTATGGAGGGAGAGGGACGCATATCAGTGAAGAAATGGCTGCGCGTAATGGTTACCACTGAGTCCAGAGGGAAATGAGACATGAAAAATGTGACACCAATAACTGAAGCCAGAGGATGAAATGAGGAAAAAAATAAAATAAAAAGGAAATGGCAGCATGTTGAGCACATCACTGAATGTCAATGAGAATGGAAATGAGACATGGGGATCTGCTGATACGTGTCGGGATGTGTATTTACAACTCAAATATTTCCTGAGAACATAACATAGAAACACCAGCATTGATAAATATTAAAACTGTATGTTGTAAATTACCTGGCTGCACAGAGGCACCCCCCCCCCCCCCCCCCCCCCCCTCCCACCCCCATAATATAATCAACTTTACAGCAAGCATGAAGGTCACAGATTTACAGTTGACTGTACTGGGTTCCCAGCGTAGCTCCAACACCTGATGCTCATGTTTCAGCCTTCAAAACCAAACCCCCATGTGATCAGAACATGAGCTTGTTTATTGTAAATCCTGCTGGCAGCGGTTTTTTAAAAAGAAAAGAAGCTTATCTGGATGAAACTGGAGTGGTACGAGCTCAGTCATACGAGTTACGTCTTCCAGTGGAATTCCTGACTACATGAAGGGGTGCACGTTTCCTACCTGGACGGGCATGGCCCACAGGTTGGGACAGAGGAAGAAGAACCACATCAGCTGATTGGTATCTATGGCAACGAGGTTGCAGATCTGAGCGACAGTCAACTCGCCCATAGACATGTTGGAGGTGCACAGACGCATGATCTTGTTGTAGATTTTAGTCTGGAGGAAGAAGATGAGCACAGTCAGAACTGTGTGGACAAACCTCAAGCAGACTCTGAGATTCAAAGACACGGTTTAGATGTTTACGTCGTACCTGTATGGCCCCACGCAGGTTGATGCCTGTTTCGATGGCCACATAGTAGGAGGCCTGCAGGAAGGTCCTCTGGAGAAGCAGGGCGAAGAAGAGCAGCACAGCCAGCACGTACGCATTCTCCAGAAACTCTTTGGAAGAAATGAAATAGATCCCCAGCAAAGTCATCTGGAAATACAGACAGAGAAGGACAAATGGAGAGAGGAGGAGGGGTGGGGGTGGGGGTGAGAGAGGGCCTATCGATCGTTTCGCTATCAGCAGTCAGTCAGGTGCTTCAACAGGTCTTCGGAGGGTTTCTGTCAGGAGTGAATTACAGGTGAAGCTGCCCCTGGTCTCCAGCTCTACTGCTGCAGGTAACAGCATCCATTCAAAACACAACATTTCCATTTCACAGTCGAATGCAATATGCCATGGGAAACTCAATCAAGCATCAATGAAGTGGGGCCCTCGGTGTGTGTAGCCCACAGCTCATATGTGGCATGTGAGCGGGAAACCAAAGAAGAACGTGGCTCGGCCACAAGAGACGGACACATTATCTCTGTCTACGATAAATTAACTCTGAGATGTGGGGCAATCGCTGGCCTCGGAGGGATTACACCTTCATGATTAGAGACAGGCCTCATCCATGAAATGCTTTTGGTCACTTTCTCATCTCAACTCATCCCCAAAAGCGCATCTGTCTATTTTCAGCCTTCTCTCCACACTCACAAACAGCTGTGGTCATTCAATTTTGACGCCTCTTTTGATCCGTTTCAAGTTTAGAGCTTGATGTTACGCTGGCTCATACAGATGCGCCCAACAAATAATTGAAGAGTTATTCTTACAGGGGGCCCCCTTGATGTCTGCCATGCCTGGAAGCTAAGAAAGGGAGACAGCTCGCGCAGCAATACATCTTATAAATATTTGACAAGGATTAAATTAGAGCTCCATCAGTGCAGACAGCCTGGATAGAGGCCATCATGAATATCAGCCTCTGATGGTGACCTTTGAGAGACCGTAACCTCTGATCTGTTTCTATGTGTGAACTCCTAAATCATTCATTTAGTATGATAACATTCCTATCTCTCTGCTCCAGTAAGACTCAACCAATGCAGGTACATGCAAGAGTTAGGGGTCATGTGTCACTCATCCATCACGTTCCCTGAAAACTGGTTTAATAGGTTTTGCGTAATCTTGATTTACAAATAAGCAAATAAACAAAAAGTCAAACACAACATTATGAAAAAACAACCTCATTTGAGATGTTACTGTCTCTTAGGTCGAACAAAGTGATGCAAGATGAATAAAAGATGATGAACACTTGCAAAGCAACATCAAAAACCCTGGTAACAAAATTTCTCCATTAGTTTTTTCTTTTTTGTATGTGGTAGGATGGGTTGTAACATGGACACTCTCTGTTCTGTTAACGTCACAGTAGCTTTGCCTTCACAGTTTTAAGATCTTTCAAAAAGTAATTTCAAAATATCCTAAAGCTACCAACTGCATTACATCACATTATGTTTCTGCGACAGATGGGGCAGAGCACATGGCCCGAGGTGTAACAGTTCTTACTCTTACTTCTGATTATGCTATGCTATGCCATGCCTATGCTATGATGTCATGCTATGCTAGGCTACACTGCTACAATGCTATTCTATGCTATGCTATGCTATGCAGTGTTTTGCTATGCTGTGCTAGCCTGTATTATTCTCTGCAACACTAAGCTATGCTGATATGTTGTACTATGCTGTAATGTTGTGCTATGCTGCGTAATGTTATACTGCACTATGCTGTATTATGTTGTGCAGTGCTATGCTATGCTGTGCCCCTCTGTGCATGGCAGTGTGGTGGAGCCCTCACCGGCTGCTGGATGGTGCCATTGTCCTTGCTGATGTGGTGGACGATGCCGGAGATGCAGAGAGGCCCGGCGAAGCCCAGCAGGTCGGCCAGGAAACGGAACGTGATACTGAGGATGAGGGGTCTGCCAAACGCTCTCCTCAGTGCCTGCCAGATCAGCTTCTGGCTCGGAGCTGCTGCACCCTGAGGCCTCTGAGGGAAGATGAAAGGAGAGATGGATGTGGGATCATATCAGCGTGATGAGTAAATACACTAGGGAAATGAATCACAAGTACGTATCGATTGGAGGTTGGCAATGAACGGCCACTATAAACAATGTGAATTACTTATATGATACTATGAATCAGAAACCCTCTGAGATGCATTCACATAATAGCATTAGTGTAATAAAGAGGGCCGCTACTGAAAAGTGAACTGTAGCCTCCTTGCATTGATAATTCATCACACCCAAGATTATCCCCAGTTTCTCTATGGAGCTGAACTGGCAGCACAACAAAGACAAAGGAAACTGGGTTAGACGCTGCAGCCTGTAGCCGGTAGCAGAGAAGACACGATGAAGTAACCGCCTCAGCATTAAAGCTGGACTGACACCATTAGCTGAGGAGTGCGCTCACAACTGCGGCAGAAACCTGCAAAACGAGGTCAAGTCGTTTCCATCCTCCCCTCCACACACATCCCACGATCTGCAGCGAGTTTCACAGTTGAGCTGAGTCAGTGGCGTTTAACTGCTCTGTAATTACTGCATGACGAGGACGAGGAGCGACCGGCAAGTGAAAACGGGTCAATTACACCCAATCAGCTAAGTAAATGATAGGACCTTGACGGCTACTTTGAGAGCAAAATTGGTATTTAAATTAATAACAAATACGTCTAGAAAAGAAGAGAGCCCTCTTTTCAGCATTTCCAGGGGACTGGATTGTATTTGAGGGAATAATAATCAATTGTATCAATACCACAATAAAAACAATAGGTTTTGTTCATTTAACCACCAATTGTAAAACCACATCCGGTGTATAGTTGTCACCAATCAGTTATGACTCCAGGATTATATTCTTTAAATAAAACGTCAAGGCCGCCTGGACATTAACCCAGATTTATTCTGACCTGAATCACTGCGAGGTCACAGCTCAAAGACCAGAAGAGTTTGCTTCAAAGTCAGTTTGCAATGATCAGAGAACATCTGCACCAAGTAAACCCTCCCAGCGTGTTTTCCTTGAGTGAGCGTGTAAGTGTGTGTGTGTGTGTGTGTGTGTGTGTGTGTGTGTGTGTGTGTGTGTGTGTGTGTGTGCATGCGTGCTCGGGTCCCTGAGAAAACTGTGAGAACAGACGTGACCATTATCACGTGTCTTCGTCTTCCCATTCACGCTCGCACTGATCCTCAGCCGTCACATGAAACATGACCATAACTCACACACACACACACACACGGCTAATACCAAAACGCACACATCCTTTCTCTCTACCTTGGGTTCGAGGAGTATATTTCATTCTCACACACTCAGGGCAAAAACTAGCTTCCCATGAAGTACAGTGCTTTCACCCCCGCAGGGGTCGGGATGTCGCCTCGTTCACAGTCGAATGGGAATGACCCGGTGCCTCCCGGCTCCTCTGAATGCTCCCCGCCCCGGCCCCTCCAATTCCCCCCCCGACCGCCCCACCTCTCCACTGGGATCCGTCTGTCCCTCTCATCCCGCGCTCCTGCCGGAAGGAAGCGGGGTTGCGTTCACACCGGACGCACGAGCAGCAGTGACGAATCTCTGTGACCTTCCAAACACTGGAAAACGATGACCCTGCAGAGGAGGCCCTTCACCTCCGACCCCTGACACGTGCTCTGAGAGTGAGTCAGAGTAAGGAGGAAAGGCCGGCGTGCGAGGAGGAGACAGTCCCAGTTTGGACTGCACTGATAAGAGCAGAGATCCCGGGACAGATGCTTACAACAAAAGCCGCTTTGTAAGCCTGCTCGCTTTCTGATCTACGCCAGAAAACAAGTTTGTCTGACATGCAGAAAAACCTCAGAAGCATAATTATAATTAAAATGGCCCACCAGTCTGCCCTCAGTTGAGACCCGGGCCTACGCACCTACAGCCTACACAATTTGTCACATACAGAGCAGAGACGATATGAACCTCGCAGCTGGCTGCAGGGTAAACTAATCCAATGGTATCTAATCAACATCTGCCCAAGTGTTTCACACCCTCATACAGTGCAAAACACTTTATATTAACTATCCGTTATAACGAGTTCATAGATCATTAGTAAGCGCTTAGTTCATGAGTTATTAATGACTTGTTAAGTGTTTTTTAACAGTCTGTTAAAAATGTACAACTATGCTTATAGATATTTAATAGATAACTTACAAGCTGTTGGTCAATGAGTTATAAATGACTTGCTAACTGTATGTTCATGATTTATAATTATACCTTATGAATTAGCAATAGATCATGAACAAGCTATTAGCGAACGACTTACTAATAACTTCTTAAGTATCAGATCATAGTTTATTTATGCTATTTGGGATGTTATTCTTAAGTTGGAACTATTCCTCATTTACTAACATTTATTAACATTTAACTAGTTAAGTGTTTGTTAACAGTTTGTTTAGGACTTTAAAGTGTTACCGAGCGCATTTTAAGCTTGTGTGCGTGCGTGCGTGCGTGTTTGAAGGCAATGTGACTTTTCCATGTTTACCATTGTTGTTCCTGTCACTGCAAGTCTGAAGTTTAATGGTCCCAGTTCAGCCTGGGCTGAGTCATGGTGGGACAGTGATCGTCATTTTTATGAGAACAGCTGTATCAAAGAAAAAGTACAAAGATTCCCAGATTCCCACTTCATGCACTTGACGTACACATTAGCTCAACTAACAAATGAGCTCTAAATAAAGTAAGGCTGGGCCAAACAAGCTGCACGCTAAGCTCTTATGTAAATACTTATTTATGTCAGTGAGTGGGAGATGCAAGTTCATCCCTCAGTCATAATCAACACACTTGGACACAGTTTGCTTCCTATTACCTCTCCTCTGGCTTTCCCCAAACAGAAGCATCCTCGACACACAAACATTGTCAGAATCTCAATGTCTTGGGTGAGACAGTTGGCTTTGGATCACTGCTGAACATCCTCTGTTACTTTCCGTTTCCGAATGCTCTGGAGATTATTTATTGACGCAAGAGACGGAGCGACGTTTTTACATTTTCCCACATCAGTAACAACAGGTTTAGTATCTGCAGCGAAAGCGGATACTAAACCTGGGCCTGGTACGATTCCTGCATCAAAACTCCAAGTGGAAGTGGAGGTTTCATGGGCGCATGCACCGACCTTCTGCTCCTCGAATGCCCTGCGCAGCTTGATGTAGTTGGTGAGGGCTCTCATGGCTATGGGCAGTTTGCCGATGACCTTGAGGTCTATGGGCCTTCGGTGGGCGGAGGTGATGAAGGTGTTCATCCACCAGTAGGTGGCTTTGGACAGCAGGTTGACAAAGGGCTGCAGGAACCGAACGCCGAGGTCCTGGAGGTCCTCGGGAGGCTTCACCTCTGTCGGGTTGGCGAAACACATGTAGCGCTGTGAAGAGGAGGAGGAGGAGGGACAGAAAGACAGGCTTCACTGCATGGTTCGACTTTGTACGACGCCTCCAGTGGGCTGAAAAACCAACCACTGATTAGGCATTCATGGAAAGAGAAACATCAATGCGTTTGTGACAACATCTGTGGAAGTAATTATGATAATTTCCTCCATATTGTACCAGAGAGATACAACACAATGGATATGAGAGCTGAACAGACTCTTGGTGGTGGGATTAATTGCACGGGAGCTGCCGAGAGATAACCTGCCTCTATGGTGCTTCAATTACAGGTTGTCTAATATCTCTATGGCAGTCTCTGAATCATGGCAACGCTTCATATGAACGTCCTCCCTACACTGAAGTAAAGCAAGGAAGAGAAGATATGTGGCGCAATAAGGTGAGTCAGCGCAATACGCATGCCTGATGAATTACCACAGAAAATGATCCAAACACTGCACTATCTATAAACAGCGACCGAAATTAAATGAATTTGTCATGCAGTGGGTCTCATTATGTTCTGTTCTCGTGGTTTGGTTTGAAAGTGGGTCATGCTTGGACTGCCGCTTTCCAATTATGATGTGCAAAGTCATGTTTTGCAATGTATTAATTAAATTTGATTAAATGTCTGGAAGACCGAATCAGATTCTATCAAATATGTAATGCCGTCACATATGTAGTGTTGAACTGAAACAGTGCCTTCATTTCTTCAGTTTCTTTGATCATATCAACAACATGAACTGTTTCTTTTCCACATAAGAGCTCTCTTTGTGGTGTGCTGCAAAATGAGCAAGGCAACCACGATCCAGAAAGAAAGTGCTCCAAGGCCAGAGAATGTGCAAAGCTTGATAGAAAAATCAGTTTCTTTGCCCTTCACACACAGACGTGTGCGAAGTGGAGAGGATTGGAGATACAAACACAATTTAATCCGCCCTGAGAGAACAACTGCACAGCAGTCTGATGTTTCCAAGTCAGTGGCAGTTGTTCCAATGTGGGCTATTCGTAACTGAAAGTGTCAAAGAAAGTGAAGGATATAAAGATTTGACCATGACAAACATAAAACATATGGATAAACAAAAACGCAGTAATGGGCTGTGTGAGGTTCACTGAGTTCTCAGGATAAAATTTATAGTAGTTCGTATTTTTTGTGGCAGTTGATTGCAATACAAGGCCGGTCCACGTCTGAACGAGGAGCGAAGGTCTGTGTCTCATCAAGCTGAGGAGCGGCCTTTAGCCCTCATGTAATAACCTTTATTTTTGTCCTTTCTTTTATCACCCCTGCTGTTGTATTTCTTCATCTATCTGTGATACTGAAGATTGTGTTTTTATGTGTTAGGCACAGCACTATATTTAGACCGTTTTGTGTTTAATCAGAACTGACATTAAAGCCTTTCAGGGGAGCTGGGATAAAAAACTGTTTTTACCTTGGTTTTCTTGAATACAGTATATCACTGGCTAAAGATATACAGGAAGTCCAAACACGTCATTATAAATGGATTCATGTGCAGTAATATGTCAGCGCATGTCCTCCTGGTTTTCCTCAATATCTGATATCTCAGAGAGTGGTTGGAAAGTTGGGAGACAAGGTGCAGCACAGTGGAGGTGACACTTTGTAAAGAAAGAGAGGAAATAGAGAGGCAGGAGGAACACTGTCGGACTGACTGGGACGTGACCCACGGCCTCGCTCACTTTGTCTGTTTGTATAAATCAGTGAGAGGGAGAGAGAGGATCCAAATAGAGAGACATGCAAGGTCTCAACTGGGAGTAGCTGCACCAGATACAGGACTAACTGGCTCAGATCAACCAAGCCGCTCCATCAAATGAGCTCCGCCTCCTTGATATGAAACACAACATAATCTTTTAATCCTGCGCCATCATCAGGTCAAACTATTTATGTATCTGCAAACCTAACGCCATCCACTGCACTCGTGAGCGACTGATTTGATTGCACAGTATATTTATTGATTACCAGCAGCTCAGCGCGTATGACATGCACAGTGAGACTCATCGCAGCATTAGATCTAATCTGCTTTTCAAGCACACTCAGCTTCACCAGCCACCTGGAGCCATTTGGATTACACACTGAACGGACAGGTGATGTGAGCAAAAGAGAAAACATCAGATGGCTGCACATGCCTGCACACACACACACACACACACAAACACACACACACACACACACACACACTCACCCTGCCCAAGATGACGTTGATCTCCACGGCCAGCAGGAGTCCGTACAGCAGCACCAGCAGGCCTGTGATGCAGTAGCGTAGCTGCCGGGGGCCGATGCCGTGCTCGGTGTACTTGGCAAACTTGATGGTCTTCATGATGAAAGCCAGAACCCAGTAGATGAGCAGAGCTGAGGAGATTAAGCAATGATCAGAGACAAGAATGGGAAGCATTGGACGAGCCTGACTCTCAGATTTTGTGAGACCGTGAAATGTCGAACTCAGGTTTCGCACGTGGTCACAACACTCTTTCTACATCATTTAAGGGGTTGTTTTAACATTAACTACAATCTGATTCATTGGCTTTGCTTTCCTCCTCTACTTCTCCTTGTTCACCTCCTCCCCGTAGGGTGTTAACATCAGCGAGTCAGCAGTGTGTGTGTCTACCAAGGTCAACACCGTTAATCCAGCAAACAGCAGGTAAGTTAATCGTCTTTGCTCCATGCAGATGTCGATCCGGCAGCTGTGATGGGATGGTAAATATCAGCAGAGTGATTGGATGAACAATAATCAAAGGTGACAAATTACTGTTTTTTTTATTTAAGGCCTTTGCTCCTCTTGGATGCGTAGGCCACTTCCGTTAGCTCAAAAAAGATTACACAGGAGGGCTGAAAGACTCTATAACAGCAAGGGTCAAAGGCAGAGGATTTACTATAATGCTCTGATCACTGTTCAGGCAATAATAAGGCCAGCGCCGCTGCAAACACCCCCCACCCCCCCCACCCCTGAGACATGGACTGTGAAATGGAGACCTCAGAGTCAAAGGCTCAGTGACGTGATGAGAGTAGTGAGCAAAGCATGGGGAGCTGAGCGCTGATGAGTTAATGATTCATGAGGTGGAAATGAAAGTAAAACCGTGAGGAGTGGAGGAGAAGCAACAGGGAGACTGACATGGGCGCAAACACGGGAGTGTGAGGAAAACCAGTGGATGAAGGGCACGGCCACTGTTGACCAGGAATCTACAATGTGTTCTCATGTTTTTCTTATTCAGAAAGATAACATAAACCTCTAGTACTATTTCATCTAAATAGCTCATAAAGAACTGTAATGAAAGAAGCAAGACCTGAGGAAAACAATCTCTTTCACCTGAAACTGATTCTCCTAATGAAAAGGGTGATTAATACCCACCCAGAGTGGTGTAATTATCCGAGATGGTATTTTCTATTTTCTCATCTTAGCTGAAAATAATGAGCCATTCATATGTAAATGGTTCTTCTTTTCAATCAGTGTATATTCGTGGGTCACACTGTGACTTGGTGATTAGCACTTTCACCTCATAGCACAAATCTCCCTGGTTCAAATCCTGGCCGAGGAGCTAATTTGAGTTTTCACGTTCTGCATGGGTTTTCTGTGGGTGTTGCAGCTTCGTACAGCTGTCCAAATACACTCACTAAGGCTGATTGGAGATGTTGAATTATCCCTGAGTGTGAGAGTGAATGGTGTCCACTTTTAGGGTAAATTAGTAATCCACTTTAGGGTCAATTTAGGGTCAACAGCCTTCCAAGACTTTAACGTTACCAGTCATTTGGACTTTGATCTGGCTCAGTGAGACTGAGATGTAAAGCCAAAGAACTGATAAAGGATCTGCAGGTAAATCTTGTCATTTATTAAGTATGATGTTATGTTGTTGAAATATTAATCTGGAGGAGATAAAACACAGGCCCAGCGATATGAATCAGGGCTCATTCTCTGAATAAGATAAGAGGCTGCGTTGACTGAAGTGTTGCAGCTATTTTGAGGAGTGCATTAAAGAGGCCCATTATAAAAGCCCCTTGGTCCAATGGTCCAATTGCAAGAACATCAGCATAAAACAGCATGCTTACAAAATAGAGTATTGGGACACATCTTTGAAAAGGTGGGGGATGCAAAGCCATATTTACAAGCCAGATGGTAAACAGGGGAATAACTGATGGTACTGTACCTAGTAGTAGTTTGGGGAAGTTGGAGGTCTCGATGTTATGATAGTAGATAATAGAGGTGATGCCAGCCATGAAGGCCAGCGCTGCAGGCATGTACAGGTGGAGATGGTGGGATTGGCTGAACCTGGGAGTGATTGAGGAGAAGAAGGGTTCAAGAGGCACAAAATGACATAAATGCAAACACTGATAAAATCAGGCTTTGACTTCAGAATTCACTTGGCTACACGCTGAACTCATGTCATATAACAGTTTTTATTGATTTGGCTGGAAACAGCTGCATACAGAAGAGGTGAACACGATTCATTCAGCTTGTACAACATGTACATCCAGGCTGGTATATCCAGACAGACACACAAACACCTTCAGTACAGCTCTGACGTCTGTGTGAAGTGGGAGCAGATGGGGAGCTCTTCACTTCATCTCAGTCACAAGCAATCAAATGTGTTTCCCAGTTCCAGTCCCAGTCCAAGTCCAGTCCAGTCTACAGAAACGTCTAAAAAACTGTGTTTACAGGAAACTGCTCCACAGCGACACACTCCCATCAGTTAGCTAAGGTCGATCTGAACTTTAACCTTAAAGCACTGGCTTATTTATGAAAACATTGAAAAATCCCCTCACAGACAGAGGGCAGACGTTGTCAGTAACAACCAGACGTTGTAGAGGATTTAAAGAGAGAGAGGGCAGACATGGTCTCCCTGTCCAGCTGTTCAAGAGAAAGATAAAGACAAATCAACCAACCGCATGGCAACAAAGTGATGAGGAGGCAGGTCTTAACACAGCTGCTGAGTCGGAGGAGAGCCGAGGGTATAACAGCCTGGACATGCGAACAATTTGAAGCACATGTTTTATACATGCAGCACCGCTGTGACCCTCTGCTAGGGTTAGCCACGGGGTCCAGTCCTTCTGTTCTGTGGGGAATAGGCAGACTGTGGTGTGTTTGTCTGACTAATAGTTTCTAACACTGCCAGGGCCAAACAACCTCACTCTGCCAGCGTTAACACTGGAGATAGAATAAAAAACATGTAAAAAACTTGACTTTGTTGAAGTTTGGTGAAGCTTTGAGTCTAGCGCCCCTTGTTTTTCCACAATGTCTGATTCCTCCTCTGATTCTGGCTCAACATAAGAGACTGGATGTGTATGCATTCTAGACAGTCACTATGCCACTCTACAGTTGCCACTTAGTTTGGGGGGAAAAACAATCAGCTCTGTTGTTAGCGAGGATCCTAAAGTCACGTGATTAATGCAGTCAATCGGACTAAAGCCTCCAAAACCAGGCCACAACAGGATACAGATCTGTACAGAAAAAGAGCATTTTATTCCCATATCTATATACAGGATAGTAAAAGATCTTGTTAAATAGCATTTCTGATTAAACAAATGACTAGATACTACGTTCAACCATTCAAGGTCATGCAAGGTCTTTCTGCATTTAAACAGCTGAGCTCATGCCAACGTACCCATCCGAGACGATGCCCTCTGCGATCTCACAGACCAGGATGAAGAGCAGGACGAAGGTGAGCAGCCAGCGCAGGTTGTGGCCGGGGAAGTGAAGCCAGGTGCTGTGGTGGATGTGGACCTTTGAACTCTGGCTGCCCCAGCCTCAAACAGGAGACAGGAGACAGAGAGCATCAGGAGACGTGTCATCTCAGGTGAACAGTCTAAGACTGTGAGATAAAACAAGACCCCTCTACAGTCAGACAGTCAGAGACAGACCGAAACAATAACACAGCTTCCCTTTTCTCGACTCTCTCTTTTGGAGAGCTGCTGTGAGCATGCAGATAAATAAGAGGCAGTCTCAATGCGACCCTGAGGATCACGATGAAGAGCTCTCTGTGCACAGCCGGGCTGACAGACTCAAAGGATGGCTCTGCTGGGGGTAGTGGCAGCCTGCCAGAGTCTGTTCACTTTTCACAGTTCAAGAAAAACCTGTGTCATTACTGCTGCCATTACATCGCTCCATGTTTGGCAGACATGGTACAACTGCTGGCTGGGGACCGTGAGCTAGTTACTTAAACCTCTTTCATTTGGCTGCGACTTCTTTAATTGTTGGACCTTTGACGTATTGAACGTTTGTTTCAACTTAAGGTTGTAATGTCACGACGACTCAAGTCGCTTGCAGCGTGATTTATTCCATTATTACGAGCCACTGCTCCCTCACACCCAAGCAGTGCTAATGACGGCTCTGCCGCTGCTGCTGGCACATAAGCCGTGGGACAGTTTATCACTCCGACTTGTTGGCACAGCCTCGCTATCACACACACAGACAGGCTCAAGCGTACACATATACACTGAATATATTCTTCTATGTGCCTCGCTACCATCTGTGCAACATAATTAAATTCAATATATCACTGCAAAATTAACAAACAGAATAATATAATGCGGTTCACTGAGTTTCTGTACTTCATATGAAGCAGCCACTTGTGCAAAATGACTCCAAAAGTACATTTGGAGTAAATGTAGTGTTTTTATTATAATTCTGGTGGACTTGCTTGTTGTTGCTGCCAACAAGACGTCCTCTTATGAAGCAGCACTCCAGAGAGCAGCACATCAAAGAGTTGAGTGCAGAGGCACGATGCTGGCTTGAGAGGGTCTGCCAGGTGACACAGGGTGGAAAGAAAAGCTTTCACACCCCTGCAGGCTGTCTGCGGTGACAAAGTTGTTACTGAGAGCAGCTCAGCTCAGTAGAGAGCACCACTGCAGCCTCCCACCAGGCTGGGGAAAACAAGAAACATTCAACTGGTTGTAATTTGATTTCTAGAGATGTTTGGGTTTGTGTTTGAGACAGAGCAACAGTGACAGACTGACTGCAGTCCTCTTCTATGATACAGTACACAGCGTCAGCACAATCGCATGCTCACAAGGACAAGGCAAACGTCCTGGTGGTCAGCAGGCAGCTCGTCTACCTTGTTCACAGTTACTCTAGCCCATTAGCAGTAAGCTGGGAGGGCCGCTGGGGCCGCTGGGAATGTCATTGGCTTTGCAGGCGCTGGATCATAAACCAAATAAGAAGGGTAATGGGGAGTAATTTAAACTGTGAGACAACATTAAGGGATCACCAAGGGATTACAGTTTATCTTTATGGAAGCATGAGTGTCCAGACCCAAACGTTGCTGCGATATCTGAGTGTGGAGCAAAGCAGTGACCCTGGCATGTATGCAGCTGGCACGCATTCAAGAGTTGTCATCTAAGGACGTGCACGAGCACGTGGCAGCAGAGATGACACCTTGGCAATGGATCAAGTCATGCGTGATCATCATATGCTTTCAGTGGGGAATATGTATCTCTGGGGGAAGGCGATGTGTTATATAATTGGAGATAATTAGAGAGACAAATAACAAAAAAAGAGGTGTTGAAGCTAGTTGACAGAAACAGATTCAGAGCAGTAGCAGGTGATGAAGTACCTGCTTGTGTGGTTGTAGCAGTGGAGTGAGTGCAGGGACGCTCTGCTACACGCGGTTGATGACACTAATAGACTGGCCAGCAGCCAGGGCCAGTTGTAACCTGATGCCAACAGCGGCGTCCGGTAGCCCCTGTGCACTATATTTCACGAGTGGAGTCACATATTTGAAAGCAAATCATGCCTGCAGCTCAGGAAACGTGTCCCAGTGTGCGACCACAGTCTGAGTAGTTTCAGAGACGCTGCTGGCTGCCCGGACTGCAACACCCACAGAGATGCTGTTTTAACTCGTGCTCTGGTGAGCTCGCAGATGAAATAAAGTGCATTCAAGTGTTTAGATCAAACATTTATGATGCTCATTAGTCTTACACAGCTGAGAGGAATACACAACATGATGCACGAGTTCATTAACCACATGCAAAAGTGAAGAAGCTGATGGAGAGAAAAGTGAGAAGGGCAGTCGGGCAGGCTGCAGCTCGTCAATCTTATTTACGATGCTGGTCGAGTTTTCACCCCGGCACAAGCATGTGCGTGTATATACTGGCATGTGTGTGTATGTGCTGGCTGTGTGGAGCGTGAGGAGGCTTGGGAAAGCACCTCCTGGGGGGCACTCACCGATGAAGAGGATGGGAAAGGTGATGAAGAGGAGGAATACATGAGGCACCACGTTGAGGGCATCCAGGAAGCAGCCGTTGTTCAGAACCCCCCCGTCCACGTTGTAGGCCACCGAGTTATTCTCGTTCCCACAGAACGCCAAGGACATGGTGGAGCTGGGACTCTGCGGGCCACCGGCCAGAGGAGCGAGAGGAGGAGGAGGAGGAGGAGGAGCAGACAGAGGAGACAGATTTTAAACCAAGGCTTTCAGAGCATGTTGTCTCTTTGGCAGGAACACTGATTACGTCCTCAGCGGATCCTCGTAATTCCCAAAGTGACCTCCTCCCTACTCCCTCTCGAATCCAGCTCCTAGATATCAGACCCAGTGAGAGAGAGGAGACAGAGGGAGGGAGGGAGGGAGGGAGAGGGGGTGAGACGCAGTCACAGTCCGGTGGAGAGACGGCTCCCTCTCCTCTCCGGCTGTCTACGCAGCGTTCCCGGCCACGCTGCTGAGAAACATCTGCATCCCGTCCGCTCGCAGCTCTCAGGCATCCTCCACGGCTGAAGCCTCACTCGCGCACAGTGCCGCACGGCTCCGCCGGAATGCAGTCATGCTCCCACACGCACACACGCACACGCGCGCACACACGGCGAGAGCAGCGGTGGCATTCTGCAGTGCACCTGCTATTCCTGTCTCTGCAAACGAGAGCTCAAAGTCGACCTTGGAAGACGGGAGAGGAGGAGGTGGAGGAGGAGGAGGAGCAGGAGGAGGACACAGAGCAGGCAGGCAGGCTGGAGGAAGGAAGAAGGGAGAGAGAAAGATGAGGAGGGAGAGGAGAGAGAGGAAAGAGACGTGTGTGTGTGTGTGTGTGTGTGTGTGTGTGTGTGTGTGTGTGTGTGTGTGTGTGTGCAGGGAGGAGGGGGTCCAGCTGCTGAATGAACATCAGCATCACCCAAAGGTACGTGCGTGAGCAGGCGCTCTAATCTAAATCCCGACACCACGTTTTTATGAATTACATAACTCAACCTCGTTCATTTGTTACTTCACTTCACGTTACACCTACAGGAGCTCTGCGTGAAAAAAAGAAAAAAGAACACAGCGGGGACCAGATCAGGAGAACGTATGTGTAAAAAATAGCGACATAAAATATTAATGTATTCCAGGGACGGAGGCATTGTGCGTCCGGTCCGGCAGGGAGAAATCCCGCTGCAGCCAGGGACAGCTGAGACGCTGTGGGGGGATCAGCAAAGAGCCACATGGGAGCAGATTCTGATAATCCATCCACAAGCAGCCGCAGACACGCTGCCTTTTTTATTCTCACTGGTTGAAATGATTTGCGTTTAATGTAATCCATGCCGTGCTGACCTTCGCCTGACAACGGCGAGGAGATGGGCTTAAATGTAATGAGCAGTTTACATGAACGTTCACAAGCTCCATCCTCTGCTGTTTAAAAGGCGTGTGCAAAGTGACACGGGCTGTGGTCAAAGATAATCAATTCAAGATGTGGTCCTGTAAAATGAATTAACTCAACTCTGGTCGGCTAATCAATATAATAGGGAGCAAATGGTTTCAATCAATGTTGGAAGTGATGAAAACGAACGGAGAGAACATAAAAACTCGACACAGAGAGGCCCTCCTCGTCATTTGAGATGACGACCTTTTTGCTGTAAGGATACAGCGATGACAACCAATCTAACACATTGCTTCATTAATGGAGCAGTTTACAGTAAAATCCTGGGAAGTCTCAGGATTGGTGTTAGAATGCAGCATATCATAGGTGACCATTTTGTCATCCTTGTTTTTCAGACCTATGATCTTATGAAGTTATATGATAACAATGGTCTGATATCTTAGCTGGCCTCTTTGGTGACCACATTGGTCTACCAAAGTCTTAGAGCAACAGAGATTAAATGTTGTCTCAACTCTTGTTGAACCTAGTAACAATTAATACATCCACCCCTCTCCAGATGCCGTTTACTTTTCTAATGCAGGGTACTGCAGTTCTAGAGGCAGTGGAGATGTAAAGCTAAACATAAAGTCAAGGGGACATAAATATGCATGTGGTCACTGTTTCATATTTAATATAGACAGAACAGCATAGATGGGATAGATTTGCTGCAGTAGTTGTGGTGGAGGTGGTGAAGATGTAGTGTTCATTAAAACAAGGCAGCATGTTTTATGGGCTGTTTAGGTTAGTGCAGGGGGAGGCATATTCTTCCTGACAACAAGGCAGACCTGCAGACCTACCGTGGCCTTTTACTGCTGTATTGACATTATAGAGAATTTAAAGAGGCTAACATAAGAGAGTTATGTATTTCTGATACTCACTTAAGATCAAAATGCTTTTAGGGAGGCTTTAAACATAGAAAAAGAGACACCAGGCAGATTGATCGAAGGTAAGATATGATTAGAAGAAGGATACTGATGCTTCTACATGTATGAGTCATGAAGTAAATGGTAGTCCAACAAACCAGATGCTACATTAACACAGAGGCCTCATCAACTACCTGAGAACAAGGCTGATTCTTAAATAAAAAGCCAGCATCAAAACAATTTTTTACATGCTATTATTGTCCATCTTTACAGCAGGGCTGAATTATACTTGTCGTGCCCTACATCAGCGACTAGCTGTGTCCATCACTTGAGTGCCTGGGGAAAATAAAAGCATCAGTATGTATAAAAAAATGGGTGGAAGAGCAGCAGCCACTCAGAGAAGCTCAGAGAGGAAAACGCATTATTTCTGCACATGGTTTTGCTTGTAACTTGGGTCACGGTTAGGAAAAAAAACAGCAATGCATTTCTAAACCATTTGACGACAGAAGAGACTGTTGCTATCACAAATACATTGGCTCTATGCCACAAAACCATACATACAGACGCGCAAACAAACCCTCCTCCATGTCGCTGTCTTTTGGATCAGTCCCTCTTGATTGATAGTGAGCTCTACCTGACATTTATAAAATCTTCTCCATCCGGCTGTGACACAGTGTTAGTACACTGTGACAGCGCTGCTATCAAACAAACGTAGCCAGCATTTCAACTTCTCACATTATTCACTGTAGTAAATGAGCCCAGACTGAATGCCTGTGCTCCTCCATCCATTACATAGAGATCCCTTGACCTGAAATGACTTGAAACATCATTAGGTAATCGGTGACCGTCTCACGTCTGTGTAAATGTATATATGTAAATTGAAACATTTAGCTCACTGTCTGGGCTTCAGAGCACCTTCTAGTGGGCCACAGAGGCAGTGGCATTGCTCGAAGGTGGACAAGGACCTGGATGTGCTGTAGATAAGGACACCACCTTGACTTGGTCAAGGAGATTGTCGAGCTCCATAACTAATACGTGAAAACAAACATAACGTGACAACTTGAGCAAAACAAAAACATTCATTCACACTGTTTGTTTGCAAGTCACACACATTAATACAAGACCAATAATCAAACTGACCCACGTGTTGTGATGTTGTGGTTTTACAACTTCGTAAAAAACACACAGACACACACCAAAATAACGCAAGTCTAAGAAGCCCTTCAACAAGAGTCCTAAACTTATAACCAGGTTCTTCAGAAGTTAAATCCTGACAAAATAGCGAGAAATCTTCAATATGTGAAATGTACAGTAGCTCTCCGATTTACTAAGATAAAATAAACAGCATAGCTAACTAAATATTAATTCCACATTTAAAGACATTCGGTGGCATTTTAGCTAGAGCTTCCAAAGAGGTCACGCGAGGATTTATGTGCCACGAGGAAGAAACATTAGGCGCGCGACCGCGAATATTCTGTGACGTGGGACGCAAATCACCGCCGCCGGGTTAAGATTGTGCACCACGTTTTCAGGATTTTCACACTGAAGAGTCACAGTTAAAACAGAAACACTGATGCAGAGTACATGTATATTCGCGATGAAAGTAATTAATTAGTGTCAATACGTACATAAATGAGAGTCTGAAAACCATCTCGACATATTATCAACGGGATAAACTGTTGCCTCGCCAACATTGCCCCAACATCAGTGCCACTAAATGATGAAGAAAAAAAAAGTTTTACGGGAGTCGACCACGCAGTGACCTTGAATACATTACATATGTATTCATTTTGACAGGTAATGATGCAGAGCTGACATGAGTGTGTTGCATGTAGGGAAATAGTGCCCAGTTCTCTCTTCTTTTTAGTTCTTTTGTACCAATATTATCAAACGACATGCACACAGACAAATGGGCACCACAACAATAAACAGAAACCACGGTTTATAATAGGGATGGAAAGGCAAAGCTTTTCTATTTCAAACATCTGTCGTCACAAAAAAAAACAATTCAATAAAAGTGGTACACATACTTACGTCTCTCTGTCTCTCCCTTTCCCCTAAACCTCGTCAATTCGATTCACAAATCCCCATTCCTCTTTATTATGAACATATTTTTATCTCTTGTTAAGTTGTAGGTTTTTTGTATGTCATTATTGAGGCAGGTCTGAGGGTGGACTCAGAAGTAGCCTGCGAGTCACAGTCACTTAAAGTTAACAAGCTCTGGTGCAGTGCGCACTGGACCAAATGTGACACATCCACTTTGAGGGTGCGTATTTGTTCCAAGATCGCCGCTATGCGTGCCCGGGTAGTTCAGCCCCCTCATTAAACTCTCTGGATCCGTGTATGCGCAGGTGTGTGCGGCACTCACCGGTTTATATCGTGAGATCATGGTGTTTCCTCGGGGTTTCCCTGACTCCTTACACAGTCCTCAGTGCAGTCGCATGGGCAGCTCGGATGAGAGAAGAGGACAAAGGGATAACGAGTGTGTCCAGGCGCAGCCGCTCATGTGTTCCCAGTGCTGGCCAGCTCTGTATGAGACCATCCACCCGGAGACGGAGGTTCAGGGTGGAGGCGGGGAGCTGTCCACGGTGCTGGACCCCGGGTTCCGAGGAGGAAGAGGAGGAGGAAGAGGAGGAGAGGGCAGGTCTTCCTCTCTGGGTCCCTCTGTCTGCGGGACTGTGTGTGTCTGACCCACAGAGGCAGCGGTCGATGAAACACGAAGCTCTCAGTTGTCACGTCTGCCACCGTGAACCGTGCGTGGATTACAGCACACAGAAGTTACATAACAGCAGAGTGGGATGCTGCACACACATGAGGGAAAATAACATGGACTGCTGCTCTGCTTCTCTGGCTCATGTGAATTAGTCCCTCAATTCATGTGCACCACACTTGGCCCAACTGTTCACATTTGGTAACAAATACAATCGAGGCCTTTTCCAGCGTGGTGATTAAAAGCAGAATTATAAACACGGTTGGAGCTCGTGTTCAAGAAGGAGCACTGTTGCCCCTTGTGGACATTTAATTTCAAAACTGCTCGACTACACAGTCATGAAATCAAGTACCAAGCAATCAAGTAGCAGACACGGTGCAAAAACCTTTGAGTGGACGGTGGGCGGTGGACTATATGGTAGCTGGAGGGATACATACAGTATATGGAGTGCAAACACATCCATCCTTATAGTGTGTGTTTGAGCCAGTATCACAGTGAGGAAGAACCAGCAGAAGGTACTCTGAGATTTCACCAGAAATCAAACTGCCACCATGCAGTCCATTAATAACTGCGGCAGGGGCGGACTGGGACAAAAAATCCGCACTGGCATTTTGGACCAAACCGGCCCACAGCATTTGATAACACACCTTGCATAGTTGTCTGTTCGGCACGACCGTGCAAGTCTTTAGAACAACATACCTTGAGCCATGCAATGACTTAACAGGAATCAGTGAGAGTGGACACATGAAATACTTCCAAAAGTGTCATGTATTAACTCTATAAAAATACTGTACACTGCACACATATATATATATCTATACACACACACACACACACACACACTTTTATATCTATTTATTCACAATTCACAATTCCTGCCACGCAGTATGGATGATTTTAACAGTATGGCATTGTATAATGACAACAATGGTGGATGGGTAAAAGTGCCAACCCTTTGGGTTGTTAAAATCCTTGCCCTCAACCTAAGGTCTGCGTAGTGTAGTGTGTCTCTGTGTGTTTACAAAGGTGTGAAAGGTGTGAATTTCCTACTTAATTGCTCGATTGCTCCTTTACTGGAATGTGATTACATTTTGTATAATCAGTCCAATGCAAATGTAAAATTTAACTCAACACTCAACACTTTTGACACTTACTAACATACAGCCTTGTGTCTCATACATGTTTACAACATTAATATTGCTTAAACACATCACCAGTGGTCCACTGCATATATGAGTCCTTTTTTATTTTCTGTTATTTGTGCAGTTTGTCAGTGAAGGCATTCTAGTGTGTTCTCTGAGAATTGTTCTGAACAGGTTGACTAATAAACTTCTACCTCAATATCTGCAGTTTATAGGCTATACAAGAGGGGATGTGATGTTTTTGGACCTGCTGTACATCTATGTATGACCAGAAGACTGTCATTAATCAACAAGGCCACAGCAAGAGTGCATTTTTCATTGTAGCTCCTCTTTAAGAAAGGATGTGATGCAGGAAAGGACCGTGTCACCCTCAAGCCTGGTGCAAGTGAGTAATGTTTATCTGCTGTGAAAACAAATTGCAACTTAGCGATTTAGACTCATTAAAGCTGGACAGATCTTCCCCCTGAGCACACCGACAATGTCAGCTGTTTAACTAGTGCCACTGTTCCTCACATCAAGAAGAGCCTGGTTAGACCCAGCTGAAACAAGAGAACCAGATAGTAAGTAAGCATCACTCTAAGTCCATTCTACAAGTGTGAGATGTCTTTTATTAGGCTTTGAAAAGGCAGATTAGAGAGCGTTTATTGATTAGTTTGCGCCCTTTGAGCTCTTCATTGCTGTAATGACAGATAAGACAGACGTCTGGAGGTAAAGATCTTGGTCTGATGACGGAGGAAGATAGTGGGACCAAACCAACATAGTGAGAAAGCTCATTGACTATGGTGTCAATATTTGCCTTCTCAAAGAGCTTACAGCAGAATCAAGTAGAGACAAAGAAGAAAACATCCTCTGCCTGTTTGTTTACAGTGGAATGTAAAGATAGATGTAAAGAACATTTTATTGAAATGTAAAAGATGGTGACGGCCATGGCCTTGAAGGAATCATCAACGTTGAAACACTTCTTCGTTGGTCTGATTTTCTTGGCGGACTGTTGCTGGGACTAGAAGAACGTTCTGGAGGAGAGAAAAGAAGAATCCGTTAACAACATTTAGGATGGTACCAGTCAGTAAAGTTAAACGATAAACAATCACTGCACATTGAACACAACAGACCAACACACATGCAAGTGAGTCTTAGAAACACAAGCACCCGATTTGCCTTTTAATGTCAAACTTAGAACCGTGGAGACGTATCCATATTTACTGTGGCAGAGAAACAATCCTCGCTTACAGTGCAATCCAGTGTCACTTAGTGTCTATGTATGTCAGAACATGTAACAGTCCCGAGGAGCAACATCAATCAGAACAACTGCTGCAGGCTGACAGGAGGCCTGCGCTGCTTTTGTGAGCGTCCATGACCTGAAGATGCTGGACAATACCACAGAGGCCACGCGTGCATGTATGGGTTTATATCCAGCATGGGGGGGGGTCAGGATTTGGCAGATATATGGAGGGACGGGTCACTTATCGCATTAGTTGTCAATGTCTTCACTCAGATAGCACCGAGGCCTCACTGTGGAGCATGTGCTGCAGCAATAAAGAAAGATAGCCTTGAGGCATTTTCATGGAGGAGAGGGGGGGGTAACAACTGCATACTGCTCACATTCGCTGTGAGGACTGCAGTCAGAGTCAGTTAGCTTTTCCTGGAAATACTAAAGGTTGCAGGGTGACACATAAAGCCGACAGTCTGGCAGAGGTGAGGAGAGACAAATACCATATAACACTGTTTGCTCTTTTCTGATTGACAGCGAGACTGTCACATGTGCTCACTGGAAGAAAACAAAATGAGGCCAAGCGAAAACAAAGGCCACGCCAAACCTCCCCTCAGATACGTGCCATGAGGAAGAGGAGGAGGAGGAGGAAGAGGAGGAGGAGGGAGAGGTCTGATTATTACCAAGCCCAGGGTGAGGCAGGAGGGAGGGCTAGTGCTGAAGCAGGTAGCCATGTCTGTACAGTGTTGCATTGCCTTCAAACCCCTTTCTGTTCAAAGCGGGACTGACTGATGCTGACTTAGGGCTGCGTACACGTGCACACACACACATAGACACACAAGCCACACTGTCACATGATGCAGACGACCGGGCCACTTTGATTAGATTAGGGTTTAACTCATCACAAATACCTACGCCTGTTTGTATATAATAATGCACGATAACGAATATGATGTGAAAAACCTGCACACACAGATGCACTTCAGTCAGTATCAAGAGCGCTTACACTTCATCTTCATATTCTTTCGGAGGGGAAACAGCAATCACGACATCGATCCAGTCCTACAGGAAACAACAACATTGTATCAGTGTAATTGCATTGCTGGTGACACAGACCCAGGTGTGGTCTGTGTGGCTGGATAATCTAAATGTAAATGGCATGTGTGAACCAGGCACCTGACAACAAACACATACAATCAGCGAGGGCTGATGGAGTTCAACTAGAATCAATGAAGCAGCCTCACTGTTGAGTGTACACTTCTTATTCCTCTCATGTGAGCCTCACCCCTCCACTGTTCCAGGCCCGAGCCAGAGAGTTTTGTCCCTCAGTCAGAGTGGCGTCGATCAGGATCTTCCCGTTCACAGCCATGAGTTCATCCCCAGAAACAATGCCACCTGCAAGCAGACACAAGACAGTCTGACCATCCAACTTATCGCATCTACTAAAGAAACACACACATACACACACACAGAAGATGCCGGGGGAGCGGAAGAGACAGGACAAGGAGCTTAACTCCATAAATGAAAACCATGAACATGTTGTCCCCCATAGTGATGCTGTGTTGTGGTAGGGACGTGCGTCTCCATGCTCTGGGCAAAGTCAACAAGCATGTGTCATTCAGGAGCCTAATGACAGTGTGCAGATTCCCTCCATATATTTCATAAGTATGCAGTAATGAGAGGGCGCAATCATGTACAAGTACAAGCGCATGCTGCACAGCCATAATGACTGACTCTATATTCATAGGGTGGTTGGGCATGCAGGCCTGAGATTGTGAATATTTAATGTTTTCAGTGCAATTATGTTATCTGGGGTTCTGCATGAGAATAGGGACTATCTCTTATGGTGACTGGACTAGTCGGCCTCTCCGGCCACAATCAATGCAGTCGACCGCATCTCTATAAATCGTGCAGGAGCTCACTTGGTGTTTGCTTAAACTAGATTTAAGAGTTTATGGTCCAGCTATTAATAATTTAATCAACGTGGGAGCATGTAGGAGTTACTGTAATGTTATTAGGCATTAGTGTGCTGGCAACCCTTGGTGAATATTGGCAACCTGTCTTTTGTAATTCCCTGGAAATCTTGGGGTGATCTCATCAAAGGAAATGAGAAATCATTATTGAATTAGTAAGGATTTTACGTATGCCTCCTACAGTAGGTGTGGATGTAAAATTGACTTCGACATCTCCTGCACATTATGGTAACACCACTCTGTGATAAAACATACATTCTGTGATAATACATTCTCAAAATGATAGGATGGCCCTGGCAGCATACTGTACAAGGATACTGTGCATAGAAAATGACAACTTTGTTTTTTTGTTTCCAGAGATTTCTTTGTTTCTGGATTCAGACATCCACACACAAAAAACAGTCTGCCTGCATTTTTGTTTCACTTTATTTATTCTATATTTCGTTGAGCTGGGCTCAACAGGTTAGAGGACCAGGATCAGGAGTTTAAGCATGTGGACAAAAAAGAAAAGCAACTCAAAACCAGGAACTGACCATGCTTATCTGCTGCGCCGCCCTCATACACTGAAGACACCACCAGCTTTCCCAGTGGAGAATCCGCACCCCCCTCCAAGGCGATGTCGAGCTGTCCGGTCTTAAACAGAACCCACAGTGCCTCCGTCATGTCTCAGACCATCTTGACTGACAAGGGTTCACATGATTTCTCTCATCAACAATCGTCTGTCTGTACCTTCTTGATTCTCAGCAGTCTCACATCTCGGCCGTGAATCTGGTCCGCAGAGAACTATGAACAAAGAGAGGCTTGAAGATGGAGGAGGAGGAGACAGTACACAGCAACATTTCTTCATAGTTTAGTCATAAACAACAAACATAATGAGCACCTGCCCACTTTCTGAATGGGCTGCACACTGGCAACAATGAGAGACCTGAACTATGAGGTCAGTCTTTAAGTACCTTTCTGAGGGCTTAGGAGTTAGGAGAGAAGTGCAAAAGATTACTAGAAGGAGAACTCATTACAGCCCTTTGTTAACATTTCAGGTAGTCAAGACCTGTGACCTTTCAGCTGCAATTAACCACTAAAACACCTGCTGCCTCCCTGCGTGATTGTGGTGGTAGAAGCAGGCACACAATACCATTGAGTGGGGATCAAAGTCCTCTTCGTATTTCTGAAATCCCTGAAAGAGAATCGATACGCAGTTCACTCACAGTGATCAATATGTCAATTGGTGGTTAACAAACGGGACACAAAGACACAAGACAATCCATGACACGTCTGAAAGTGTTGGCCGTGAAGTGCTGCTCAGATTACCTTTGACAACCAATCCACGAATCAGTTTAGAAAACATGAGATCACTAGAGCAAGAACCCATCTTGCCGGACCTCAGATCTTGTGTTTGTGGCTTGTGGTTTGGATCAATCAAACATCGTCAGTTATATCACAAGGGGAGAGTACATCTGTCTCAATGGGTGAGCAATGAGCGAAAAGATGCTCCCCCCCCCCCCCCCCCCGCCCCGACTCAGCAAGAGTCCAATTATGTGTCACTCTGGTTGCCATCCGACATGCGACAATACGTTTTAATTACAACCTGAATAAACGGAAACCATGGAAACACTCGAGAGTCATTACCTTTGAAAGCACAATGACTTTTAAAGCCTCGTGCTCCCATCTCCCATCCTCACAGACAAAATGACTCATTATTGCTGCCGTGGAAAGCAGCCGTGCCGTTTCATGGAAAGCAAACGGAGCAAAGCTCTCGAAAAACAGACATCGCGTTTACCCAGCTACAAGGCCTCAGGGAGCCATTTTTCTGATATCCATCCATTTCCAGTAAAAAAAACAAAAAAACAATGCAACTGAGGCGGTATTTAGTAGAACAGATACATCAAATCAAACGAGGCTGTCCATTGTCCGCAGTAAGATCGCAACACGCTGTATGCATTCCCCCACTGCATGTTCACGGTATTATCATGTGCTGCAAATCAATGAAAGGGCAGTCATGCATGGGCGACACAGCTAGACACAAAGGCTGTGGCACATTTGACACAAAGAGAGAGAGAGAGATAGAGAGAGAAAGAAAGAAAAAGAGAGGAGGAAATGATGAAAAAATAAAGGAAAAGCCGTCACCGAGGCTCCAGTCAACCGCGAGGAAGGCCGACGTGGCAGCGTGGAGACAAGTGTGCTGAAAGGTGTTGAGAGAAGGGAGGAGGGAATGCACTCGAGAGCAACAGCGATCAGGAGAGCTGGTGATCGGTATGGATTACTTGTCGTTTGTTGTTTGATTTAAAAGACGAGTTGAAAGGCACCATCCGCTTTAGCATTTCCGGAGGCTGAAACACAAAAAGCAGGTAGAAGCTTTTAGAGAAGCAGAGACGAACACACATCTCCTCTGTAACCACGACTGTAGTTCTGTTTACTGCACATTTCACATCCTTTAAATGGCAATAGGAGGGCAGGCCGGAAAGCAGGATTTTGCTTTCTTTCACCACCAAACAAATAGCGGTTTTGCCAAAAAGCGACCGACCTTCCCTGCTATTCTCTGTATGTACTGAAGAAACAGCAGAAACGAGTGGTCTCTCAGATGTGTCTCTTGGATAGATCAAATACTCAACACTAGTCACAAAATTACTCTCTTTTTCCTCTAAGTGGTCTTTTAATACCTTTAACTGGCATACACAGACCTTGACACCTGATTATTATTTTCTATGCTGATATAAATAGCCCCCTCTTGCTTTATCAGTCAGTTGCAGGTCACTGCTGTGCCTCATAAATTAACGTGTCAGTTACTTTGGACCGTCCTCAGCTGAGCACTTCTCCTCCAGCTGTGGAGGTGACTCAGCAGCTGCCTGGGAGAAGTGGCCGGTTGCACTGTGCCCTTGGGTGTGAATACGCAACTCAAAAGGCAAACGCGGTCTGAATCTGAGGTCTGAATCATCAGAGCATCGTGACAGGTATGAGAAGTGGCTCCGTGGCGCGATTTAATAACCAACCGCACTGGCTCCAATGCAAAACAGCTGGAGAGTCTGGAGGAGCCGCCAGGGGCCCAGGAAAAGAGACGAATCCCCGCCTAGATGATGCCATATCGTGTCTGACAGAGATAAGGTCGTGTGCGGTGCGTGGATGGACGCAGTGCGGTGCGTTTCGTACCAGGGCATCGGACCGGTGTGCAGATCTGTGGGGATCGGGCCGGTGGCTCTGGGACTGGGGCAGCATGACTGGTTTGGACATGACGGGGGCCGTCTGACGCCTCTGGTTGGGGGGGCTGGGAGCCAGTTGCTTTTGGGGAAAAACACATGGCTCTGTGCACCGAACGCCTTGGCCGAACTGTAATCGTGACTGGTTTTTTCTCTACAAAAATGGATGGCTGTACAGTAGAAACTCACCAGGGGAGAGCTTGAATTGGAAATTCGACTGGCATGGGAGGTGTTTCTCATTACCTTGAACCACAGTGAAATAAAATGGATCTTTCAGCCCCCTGGGCTGCAGAGATATCAGCACAACGCACACCTGGGCTCGTTCCAATTTCACTCTTTTGAGGCTACAAAGGTATCCAATTCACAGCCCATTGGAAATTTCCCAACAAAAGCGAGCGCACAGTTTAGAAATGCGGCTTTCTTCACCACTGCAAACCATGCAACAAACACACACCAGCAACAAACTGATTGTCTGAAGCCGTGAGAAGTACAATCCATCATCGGTGACAGGCTCTCACCACATGCATACAACACTTCTGCACAACAGGCACGTGAGCTCAACTTTACATCACTCTTCAAACTGCAACCTCATCACAGATGGAAAGAAACATTATTGGAGCTGTGGCAACTAATCTGTCTATAAAGTAATCGTCTTAAACGCTCTGGACACTTTTTCTGACTTCATGTCAGAATTCATCGACCAGCTAATTGATTACTCCAGAAAATGACTGACACACAGAAGAGTAAGAAAGGAAAGCAGGAACGCAACAAGGAAGAATGCACTGCAACACAGCAGGCCTCAGGCAGAGGGGTCTCTGACCTTTGGGCTGGAGGGGTAGGACATTTCGCTGGTGTTGGACGAGTAGATTCCTCCTCTGGGGAGGTAGCCGCCGGCCTCCCACTCGCTCCTGCGGTCCGGAGGACTGGGAGGGTGCTGGAGCTGCTGGTGATGCTGCTGCTGGCGGAAGCCGGCGGGGTGCTGTGGCGGTGGTGGGGGAGGGGGAGGTGGAGGAGGTGGGGGCGGAGGAGGTGGAGGTGGGGGAGGCCGCGGGGCAGGCTGAGGGGAGGACGGCGGCCATGCTCCCTGAGGAGGAGGAGGAGGGTAGTGGGAGGAAGGAGGGCGGAGAGGCTGGGGCGGACGGGGGTGAGGGTGAGGGTGAGGGTGAGGGTGAGGCTGCGGGTGAGGCCTGCGCCCTCTGTTGGTCAAGGTGGAGTGAGCAGAGGGAGGTTTTCTAGCCGTGGGCGGAGAGGGCGGCCGCCTGGGTGGGGGCGCTCCAGGAGAGGGCGGGGAGTAGTTGGGTATGGTGGGGTGGAGCATGGGTGAGGCTGGGGGGAGGGGCAGGGGAGGAGGAGGCTGGCTGGTGCTGGGCTGGGTGGGGGCCAGCCTCTTCAGGGGGCCTCTCAGGCTCTGGTCCACCTCGTCCAGGTTAATATCGTCCAGGTCGGTGGTGGCCAGGTGGAGGCCGCCGGGGAAACGCTTCACCCTGGGCTCGGAGGCGGGAGAGCGCGGCGGCGACAGCTTCGAGTCAGGACGAGAAAGAAGATGTTTCACCTGAGGTCAGTTCTCCCGTTGACCTGGTTAACAACCAGGGCAATCAGCTGCTCATCTCCATCTCCATCTCCTCTCCCTCCTCTTCTTCTTTATAACTCCAGGTCTCATGGCTGATCTAAGTGGTCCTTGAGGATCGCCAGGTGATTACTGAGGCTAGGGAACTCTGGCTCTGAGGTTATAAAATATAACACGGCACACAAATCGAAAAGCTGCCCCATGATTTCTCTCGGGTGGTTGTCCTGGGCCTGTTTGCTGTTAAACTCACTGTTATAGCCTTATACACATGTGAGTTTTGTACTGTACTGTACTGAGTTAAGTACTGTATTTTAAATCATCAACTTCCTCTTAATGAGGTTTCCTGTCCATATCATAGATAAGAAATACCCCTAGACTACTGGCTAGTTGCCCAAATCTTTTCCTATTCTACAGGAATATTTAACAGTTAGGGTTAGGGTTAGGTTTAGGGTTAACCCCTAACCCATATATCCCAAAAATCTTACATTGTCTTAACTCTGGGCTTTTGTATGTTCTTGTACATGTCACTTGCTAGAGAATATATCATTTTAATGGAATGAGCATGTGAAAAAATGATCACAGCCCTTCCTCCTTCTACCGCCCCACTGTAAATCATGGCATAAAAGGCCTTCTGAACTTCTGAGCACATCTCCGCCTCCAAGTCATTTCGCTTAGTAATCTGCTGTTTTCGGTGTAGGTGTGATGACAGGCAAGCAAAACAATCACTGTCTAAACAAGAGCTAGAGGGTTGGCCACCTGTCCCGTCATCATCATAATCACCATCATCATCATCATCATCACTAGGCCTTGACACACAGCTCTGCGTGAGAGAGGTCTGTACCTCTGGGGACTCGTTCTCCACACAGGAGATCTGCTCCAGCCGGGTCTGACAGAGACGCTCCACCCAGTGCTGGACCTTCTCCGACTCCTCCAGGTCTTCCCTCTCCGTCTCTGAAACCTGGCACACATGCTCCGATTTCAAACATCCCTCCGAGTACCACGAGACGTACACGGCTGTATGGGTTTGAACAGCAACCACACACTCTGAAAGGAACGTCTCGAACTCACGCACGTCATACACCTCTACAAGCTCTTCCTCTCGTACCTCCTGCACCAGCCGGTTGATCTTCAGCTGCTTCTCTCGTTCGTACATCTCCTCCTTCTCTTTGGCAAGCTTCAGCTCAAACTCCATCTCTTTCTTGTTTTTTCTCAGCTCCTGTAGTGTGTCCGTGTTGGACAGCTTCTTCTTTTTCTTCTTCTTCTCTCCTTTCTGAGGCATCATCAGTTTTGTTACAACAAACAGCGGAGTGCATGTCGATCTGCCACGCCAAACCACACCGCACCACACGCACGAACGACTGGAGCCACCTCATCCAGTGGCTGCTAAAACCACTGCAAACAGCGTGGACTAAAACCACTGCAAACAGCGTGAACTTTGCTGAAATGGCGTAACATGCAGCTAGAAACCAGAAAGTATTCATCCCACTCCTTCCTCTGAAGCCACTCCTCCAACACACTGCACTCAGACGGCTGACGGTACCTTACGGATCGACGGCAGTTTCCCTTCATATCGATAAAACCAGCCAAATGCTGAGGATGGAGATGAGCACAGGTGATATTAAGCATGTGAGCGCACCCAGGGCGAAAAGGAAGACGATGCACGAAAAGAACCAGACCACAGCAAACAAACCAAGATGTGATGGGAATAAATTTGGTCAGAGCCACCGTGTTCTGTTGGCAGCAGTGAAAATTGTTTTGTCCTGTGTGTAGATTTTGGTTGTCAAAGGAAACCGAGCACTTGTCTCGTGTTTGCACCAACGTCCTCCTGCAGCTGAGACAATGACAGCAGCGGGTCCAGACTCACTTGTCTGCCCGGCTCTTCCTCCTCGTCTCCCTCGGCTTCACCAGCGTGGAGGAGAGGCCACGAGGAGCAGCACGGCACACAGAAATGACAGGAAGACGGATGCAGAGCGTGCAGAGAGCAAGAGCAGGAAAACAAGGAGATTCAAGCCAGAGTTACTTCTACAACTCCAAGGAACCGTGTAGGAACAAACAGAGGATTCATGCAGTTTAACACAATCTTTCATAGCTTCTTACGAGAACTTTTGGCCTTTGGAGTTGGGCTTGTTTTCCTCTCAGGAGGGGCCGGTGATGATCTCTTTGGGCTCTTTGGGCTTTTTGGACTCTTGGGCCTGTTTTTGGCCCCCCAGTCCTCCTCCCACTCTCTATTGTGCTTCTTCTCCACAGCCTCAATCCTACCAAAGACGTCAAAGAGAGCGAGAAATATCAGACATCTCACACTTGCCAACAAACAAAGTTAGCACACAATCAGCTGCATACTTCTCTAGCTCCTTCCTATAGCGTTCCTCCTCCTCCGCGGTTTTCTGAGAGATCTCCATCTGTCTCCTGTCAGGCACATCATGAAATGTAAAATCAGTGGAGACACAATATGTTATTGTCCAGGGGTTATGAGTTATGCATGTTATGCGTCGACCCACATCGACAACACATCATGTGCGGCACCATCATTCATCCACAGATACTGCTGACATAAAAGCAGCGAGGGAGCGTAATCCTCGCCTGGGAAGAATGTGAGAATGGCTCAGGAATGAGACCATTCATCTGTATTGCGATGTAACTTGAGACGCATGCGAATTAAAGGCCTGGTTGGGAAAGATAAAACCTGCAGGTGCTATTTACTGTCTTGCTTCCCAATGTATTCATACGATTAGTCGACAGGGAAGTTTCCGTGTTGTGTGTCCCCACAAAATAAATCCCAATAAATTTCACAGCATCTTGGATATTTAAAACCTGTCTTCATCAACTCTGCTGTGCTGGTGCGTCGCTGCCCACAGTAACAGCATATAGTTGCTTTGCCAGAGCTGAAGGAGGAGCAGCTGTAGAGAGAGAAAGCTACTGCGACTAGAATCACGTTGCATCACCGAAGGCGCTCTGTCAGTGTTTGCGTAATTACTCTGAGAGCCAGAGGGGGGAGACAAAGGCAGACTGTCAATGACAGTGATCATTAATCATGATCAGTGACAGCCTGCCTTTGAAACGTGTGATAAGATATCAGCTGAGGTTCAGCTGAGGTCGCAAAAATCATTTCAGCGTAATTAAATTAGATGCGAGATTACAGGAGCTAAACCACTGAGCGGGTGAACTCACTGCCTCTCCTTCTCCTGCTGCTCTTTAAGGATCTTGTTCGTCTCCAGTGCCACCCTCTTCTGGTGCATCAGCTCCTGCCTGTCGAGCTCCCTGCGGGCCTCCAGCGCCAGGCGCTCTTCGTCTGTCATGAACAGCTCGCTGCCCTGGGAGCAGAGACAGCGAGAGGCCGGAGTCAGGGAGAGAGACATCGCACACACAGCAGGGCTCCTCCAACTTTCTCTGCTCTGGAGACCGGCAAGAAAGGCGAGCCCACGCCGGTCTGCCAGACCCGGGGAAGGGAGGAGAGCCCGTTTCATCCTCGAGGAATCGCTGATATCTAAGCACATGAGTGCATGTGCCCCGTTGGAATAAAAGATGGGTTCACAATTAAGAATGCAGATGCTTCGATACAGGACGCAAAAGTCGTGATGAATATGAAGAGGCTGCATAACACAAGGCACAATGTGAATCATTAATCCCTATCATTATTGTCACTGTTAGGATGAATAAGTAGGAGCCAGATTAGAATGGTTGATTTCTCATCCACACACACACACACACAGACACACACACACACGCACAGAAGGGGATGCAGTAAATACGCCTGGACTGCTCGTCTCAGTTGCGCAGTCACAAAGCAAACAACCTGTCGAGTGACTCCAGTGGTGATTAATGTGGCTGCTGCCGGCTCATGTTAATGTGCAAGGCAGGAACGCAAATGGAAGGAGGCACAAGTTTGTGTTTCCATTCATGACAAATGATCCCTGAGCGTCCTTCCTGCTAAGGCATACATCTCAGGTACACCCTCATCTCCGTATTGGATTATTCCTTCAACCTAAACACAACGAATGCAGTAATTCTTCCTATTCTGTATGTATTTATCTGCACTTTTTGAAAAAATATTTACAGTTCATGACTATGAAATCTCATGTGAAGTCAACAATATTAATTAGGGGGAAATTCTTTGAGTTCTATAAAGTCCAATTATATAGTATACTTACAGCTCCCGTCAGAACAGTTATAGTCAAACTCCGGCTGCTCTTCAGGACTCTCACAGCCTAGAAATGAATGAAAATCTTGAACTTTGGCTGTAGCTCTGCTTTCGCAACAAGGAAACTGTATGAACAACAGCCAACAAACATCTGCAGATGGACAAATGTAATGAAATTCACCTCATTGTGGTCCACATTGGTGAAATCCACCCCATTCACTTCCACAATCTGGTCTCCAACCTGCATGGAGAGACAAGGCATACAAGCGGCTGGCGATATGACATGTATGTTACATCGAGAAGTTTCGTCCATTTTTTTGTGCCGTCACCTCAAGTCCAACTTCTGAAGAGAGGGAGCCTGACTTGACATTACTGATGTAGATACCAGGTTTCTGGGTGGGACCACTGGAGATGCTGATGCCCATACCCTTGGTGCCCACCAGGCTCAGGAACACCTTCTTCTCCTTGATCTCTTTGCCTCCGATTGAGGCCAAGCCTGCGATGCTGCTTTTTTTCTCCTGCAGAGAGAAATGAAAGCTCAAACCCTGTTTGGTGGCATAATGCAAAACAGTAAGTGTGTCACTTACCCCCGACTCAGACACAAACTGGTCCACAAACTGCCACTTCAGAGGTTCATCTGATGAGCTGCGGGATTTATAAAAGCGAATGAGAGCAGAGATCTCTGCATGCGAATCTCATCCCATCATTCACTATTACATTACCTTTTCACTGGGATCATCCCCACATCTGCACAGAGGAAAAGGAATGCAGTCAAGGTTACGAAAAGACTGAGATTGAGACACTGATGAACACCATTCACTTTCATGCATGTCTGATGCTGATGCTGACGTACGCCTGACTTTGACGGACACAATCTTCTTCGTCTTGATGAGGCTGATGACCTCCTCGTGGATACAGGACGAGATGGAGTACCCATTGATACGCACAATCTCATCTCCAACCTGAAAATCACACAAAAATAATCCATGTGTTTATTTTTACACTTTTACCCTCTTCATCATGAATATTTAGTAATATGCATACAAGTAATTGCGCATAAAAAGTTAATAGAAGACAGTTTCCACACGATGTCCTTCTCTGGGTTTTATCCAGACATCTGCAAATACGTTATAGTCAGTAACTCAAGGATAAAGCAGCCTGTAAGTGCGGCTCCGTCTACTTTATGAGATGCGCACTAGGATAACGTTGGCATCATCTAATAATCAGTCTGACATCTGACAAATCTAAATTACCTAACACACTTAAGCACAAACGGCTGTAAGACAGACTAAACATGAAGTTTCTCTCCCCGGGCAGGTGTTGATCATTCCACTCACGTCTGGATTTGTGAAATGGGACCATCAAAGACTGACATCCAAACACAGGAGAGTGATATACTACACAAAGCTCTACTCCACCCAGTGGATTCTGTTGTTACTACAGCTCATACTGACACAAGCCCACAGACATTTCCAGAATGACTACCAGATGTGTGCAACAATCATCCCTTTGTATCATCTTGCCTATTATCGGATAAATCACTCAGATCTCTTGTGGTACTCTTGTGCAATGACTGTATTATCCTGTTTATGACATGTGTGTTTCTTCCTCTAACTCCAAATGATGGAGAACATGTGTAGGTCTGTAACGAGTAGGGCGACCAATCAGACGTGTCGTACCTGGAGTCCGACATTCTCAGCCTGGCCGTCTTTGACGATCTGCGATATGTAGAGGCCGCAGCCGAACTCCAGCCCTCCTCGGACGCTCATGCCCAGCCCGTCATGATGGCCTCGGTCTAAACGCACCTCTTTGAGCTTCCTGCGGGACAGAACGGGAAGACGTGCAGCGGGACGTGTGAGCCAGCCCTGACTCCATCCAGACCGACCGCCATCGGGACGTGGGTCTGCGCCGCACTCACCGGGACCTCTTGGGCGTGAGCAGGTCGTACTCCACCTGGTGTTTGAGCGGGATGAGAGGCCGGATGGCGTCAAACAGGGGCAGGCGCTTTGGTTCGTTGATGACCAGCTTCAGGTCCCCGACCAGCACCCGCAAATCCATCGACCTGGGAGAGAGGAGAGGAGGGGTAGCGTGTCTCTCATGTTGTAAAGACTTCTGGGAAGACGATGAACAGCATAATCTCCTATGAATACACGACTCTCTTCAAAGTGGACTGTAAGTGTGATATATTAAAATTATATAACCAGGAGTGGCAAGGTTTTGATGTGGAGAATAACGTAACATTTGAACATAATGAAAAGTTTACAGCTTATACTGATTTTAATATTAAGATGTGTCACACTGATATTAGTATGAAGCACCACAAGCACTCTAGTGATCTAGCACAACTCTGGATGGATAAACTTTTATTACTTTTTTTTTAAAACAGGAACAATACTGAAGTTGCAAAAACAGCCATTGTTGTTTATTAAACACATCCTTCCTCCTTATGATCTACCAAGTACAATTTTCATTATTTTTTTTGTGTCTTGGTACCTTTTTACACTGAATAGTCTCCAAAATATATTATCCTTTTTATCTGCCATGCATGTAAAGCTTTCGGCAGCCACAAAAAAAAGCAACTTTTGCTCCACATATGGAGAAATGTGTTCTTCCCAAAGGCCTGTAAAGAGACTCTGGTGTGTAAATCTCATGCAGTTGTCCATTACTATTGTAAACAAGAGAAAAAACACAGAGCTAAAACAAACAGCTGATGGAAAAACAACCCGGTCGTTGTCACTGCACAATTCAAAAGGCAATTAGAACAGCAATTAAAGCAGCATAGTAAAACCTTTGGTATAAAATCTGTCGGGCCGGCCTCCCGCATGAATCATTGATATTTCTGCTCTGTTTGGAGGATGAGCATAAAAAGAGCTTTTGTGGATACCTGGCCAGGCTTGTCGGGGCTCAGTGGAAACTGATCAGCGGCTTAAGCAGAGGGGTCACAGAGCTCTGCCTCTGTACAAAGATTAATTGAAACCTAGACCTGCAGCCCCCCCCCAGTGCACCCCCACCCCGCAGCCCCAGCCCGTGCCCGGCCCTCTGACACCAGGCTGTTATCAGAAACCCCGCGCAGGCACGCACGAGTTCAGCCTTCAGGTTTTATTATTGAACCCTTGTTATTAGAGGACGGCAGCGACTCAGGGTGTCACCCAGCACACACGACACAGCTGAGTGAGACATTTAAAAATAGAGATGCATACAGTACAGCGAATACCTTGTCAAATATTTGCCTCCGTTTTCTCACATTTAGACATTGTCTACTTTACTCACCTGTTCATTCATGACAGTTCATGACAACTTTCCATGTGTAAATTTCACAACAAAGTCAGGAAAAATGTATGTGGAAAATTGTGGACGATTGACAAACTGGCGTGAAATAAGCAGCAAATTCAGTGATAAAGACATTAAAATCCAGCTGCAACTCTCTTCAAAAGCACACACACACACATATGCACATTTGACACTCACTGGTGATACATGCGGAGGACATCGTACAGGTAATCCTTCTCCGCTTCATTTTCAATCAGCAACTCCACCTGCAGGAGGGATCAAACATCTGGCGTTATCCATCTTCTCACTGCTGAACGAGACATCAGCTCTCACACACACACACACACACACACACAGACACACACACACACACACACACGTCTCCTGTGGTCCTGTCAACACCACAGGAGTCATCGACCAGCTGTGTGTGTGTGTGTGTGTGTGTGTGTGTGTGTGTGTGTGTGTGTGTGTGTGTGTGTGTGTGTGTGTGCGTGCGTGTGTGTGTGTGTGGGAGTCCTACAAACCTGATGGTGGCTCAGATGCAGCAAAATGGTTTTGAGGAAGCGCTTCGGCCAGTCGCTGACATAACACATTTTTACTCCTTCATCTAAGCTAAATACACTACAAATCGACCTGAATCACTTTGGGATTTGTCTTTGTTTTTTTTTCTCCAATCAGAGAGAAGCTTTGCTGATGATGGGACTCCTCGGACTCCAGCTGGCGTGATGGGCTGCCCCTCTCTCTAACCATCAAACCACTGGTGAGGGAATAATGGGAGCACAGCTGAGGAGAGGCTGCGGCAGGAAGGTCAGCAGTGTCAGCTTACATCTCCCGACACACACGGGGGTGAACATTTACACCCGGTGTTTACACACACACACACACACACACACACACACACACACACACACACACACGCACACGCACAGACTTCACCTCAAGCTGTGTGTGGTTGAATCTTGGAGGCAGAGACACAGTGATGCAGGATCATTTCATGTGGGGAGTAAAGCACGCTTTGTCCGCCTATGGCTCATTATAGTAAAGACGTGGAACCCTCTATGAGGTCGCTGTGAGGGTGTGTGTGTGTGTGTGTGTGTGTGACCGGGCATTTATGATGGTCGTAAATATCTCCCTCTCTGGAGCCACTAGACTCAGGCAGCCCGCTCCTGCTGGCCTGCACTGAGCACAGACTTTGGCACCATAAAGCAGAATGAGATGACGGAGATCATTGGTTGGTCAGACACCCGCATGACGTCTCACTCGGAACATTTTTTTTTTTCCACAGACGCACACCACGGAACGAAACCGCCAGAGAGGAAACAAAGCAACTTCCACTGGCCACTTCTACGCACGATACGGCAAAACACCAGGAAAACCGCACACGCTCTCAACCATGCAGCGACAGGGTGGCCAGGAAAATGTCCCCGACAAGATACAAGGCCTGATTGTGCCGTTCGCCTCTTAATTAAACCAGTGAAGTGTCCCATCTCTTCCGCTCGGCCGCTCATCTCTGACACGGTTTATATCTGCCCGTGATGAGTTGGCCTTTGTGAGCAGCCTGCAGGGTGGAGCTCTGCCCGGCCAGCACAGTTTCCAGAGCTGCACAGACGTGAGCTACATGGAAACAAACCTGCGTTGGGCAGTGGCTTGCTCATAGTTCAGCTATGTTCATACTTGCAGGCTGACTCAAGCATTTAGGAAATTATTCTTATTTTCCCATGGTCTATTTTCTCCCCGCTCTTAATTCAAAGCAGTCTTTGCTCTCTCCCATAAAGAACAGCTCGGGCATGTGCAATAAACTCACCCGAGTCGCATTCTTTTTGCCGGCATATGACTTTGTTTTGGTTTTGCCTCCTGTATGCACTGTGAAGTTTGCATTTTCTTTTCCTCGTTAATGTCTGTTGAAGCAGCGTCTCCAGCAGCAGGTGATGTCTACGTGCTCTGGGGCTGAAAACACCCCCAACATATCATGTTCCCTCCCTTTGTTCGGGTTTACTCATAGTCACCTTTTCAGGCTGCAACGTGCCAACAATAACAACCACTGATGGTGGTACAATCTATATATATACCTCACTCACAGAACCACACACCATCCCCTCCCAACACATTGGTGTTTCTATCTCAGACCTGAGCAACAAACTGTCCCTGATGCACCGTTATCAGTGTGTGAATGTGTGTGAATGGTTAAAGGGACTTAAATGTCAAAGCACATGGACTGTGTGGGGTAGCTTCAGTCACCACCCTTTCGGTGGATGAATGTGACTTGTCTGTAAAGATGTTTAGACTGGTTAAGAAGACTATAAAAGCACTATGAAAGAACCCTAACCCATCTTCAAAGAAAGCCAAATAAAAACTGAGAAAGCAGATCCTTCATTTCAACAGCAGCATCTCTAATATCAGGGTGTTTTACATCATCATCATCTATTAGGGGTTTTGAAGTTATCTGTGAACATAATGAACATAATGATATGACGTATGATGATGTAACTCTTTCCAACATAAATCCACATCTCACATGAATAAATTCATCTCACTATACTTAATCCAACATTTACCAGTTAATAGTTATAATAGTGAATAGTATGTTTAAACACAGCCCGTGGACCTGCTGCACAGTAATATCAGATGCTATTAAACCTTTCTGACTAACTGACTGACACACTACAGTGAACGAACGCGTAAATTGGGGCCACGAAGTGATTTCATAAATTCTGCAGTTGCTTTTGCTCTTCAGAAATGTATATAAATTTAGACAGTGAGGTTTAAACAGTTGGTTTCTTTTTGCTGAGGCACCTGTCCAGGCCTCGTCCCAACTCCAGGCGCACCTGAGCCTCCGCAGCGCCACCAGGTAGCAGAGAAACTGCGTCTCGAGGGATAATTATCCGATATTTGGTCAATATCCGAGCTTGTACTTTACCTTGTGTCTGAATTCCCGGGCAACCTTTCGCTCCATCGCGGTGAGACGGTTTCAAACTGGTCGAGTACAGATCCCTTAAGGCTTTACTGGGAGGACTGGTCTACGGTCCGCCGGCCGAGAGCTGCTAGTGGCGATAATGGAGGCTCCGGCAGAGACTTTCAAAGTAAGACGATGGTAAGTGAGTATTGAAACGATATAAGTCCGGATGAAAACATCTAAAATTAGAACTTTTCTTGATATCAAGTTAAACTCAGTGGTGAGGTTTTATTTAGCAACATTTTGGGCACAAATCTCAAATATAGGATTTTATTTTGAAGGGATGACCTTTGAGTTTGTCCGTCCCCTGCCCATCATTTATGACATAAGTATGATTGACTCAAGTCATAAAGCGTTCATAATCGCTGAACAACACAATATGGAGTACATTTGTTGACAAAAATTCTTTTAAAAAATCTCTCTGGACAATTTTCACGGCACTCTCCCTTTATTACAGAAACACGTTCAACCGACCTGTTACCACTATCTGGCAACCCACAACCACAACCCACAAACCAATACAAGAGGGCACAATGTACCTGTCACTAAGTTCATTGTTACACAGGAAGTTTCAAAACCTCAACTAAATTATGAATCAATCAGGAATATTCAAGAACTTTAAATTAATTCAGTCAGGTTCATTCAGACTTAATTTATTCATTCATTGAAATGTCTCCTGTCATGGGACAAAGGCACTGTTGTATTCTACTCTAAAGAGGATTTCAATTAATCTTCCTCTTACAGAAGGCCAATACAGCATGTGATGTGTAAACGTGATAAGTAATCATTTTATCATGATCATTTTAAAACAAATAAAATAAACTATAATAAATTGGCTATACTCTCTTCATAGTATCAGCAACAGACTTGAGACTAGAGACTGGAGAATGCGCCATAGAGTTGAGACAATGTATTATGTAACTCCATGATTTATCTTTGGTATCCAGGTGAATGATTAATTCATTTATATGTGGTCCTCTGCCTCCTCCCTCAGGAGCTTTACAGTAAGGGCAGATAAGTTTATCATAACCACTGCGCATGACCCTACATATGAAAATGTGTGTAAGATCATCTGATATCTCCAGTGACTGTTAAAGCTTTAACGGTTGTTGTTGAATCCACATATGAAAAGCTCACTGCATTGTGATTAATGAGTTTGGTTACATCCAAATACCAATTTTTTTGTTTTTGTTTTTCACACAACACCTTTACATGGCAGATAACATTACAAAAATGTTGCCTGATGAGATGAATAGAAAATACAAAGACAATTAAAGCAGAAAATAGTACCCCAGTGCATGAGATATTTGTCAACCTATGCACTAACACAGTAAAACAGGCCGGTGCTTGATTAATGTGGTTTGCCTTTCTGGTGACTCCAGTTTAAATTTATTAGTTGTAAGAAACCACGAGGCAAAGATATTTATCAGAAATGCCTGGTGGCAATTAATACTGTGTTTCAAACAAAAAAAGTACGGAGCTGGTGAGATGTGTAACGACTAAAACCTCAGAAGGCAAGGGAAAGGACATGATTAATTGCCTCTTGCAGCAAATATGTACATATACTATATAATTTTTCACACTGTAGTTTTTGGAACACTGTTCTCAACTGTTGCCAACTTTTTGACATAGACTACAACTTTCTTGCACCAATATATATCGATCCTGTCTATCAATCTATACATGTATTCATCGTGGATGTGTGGCTGGGTGGGTGGGTGGATGGATGGATGAACTGATGTGTGACCTTGACCCACGAGAGATCTATCACACTAGAATATTGATTCCTGCTTCAAAACATGTAGTTATCTAGTTCTACCACTAGAGGTCACCTTCTTCCCTAACTATAGTCACTCAAAGGCAACAAACACCGTGATAATGATTACACATACGTTGTAAAGTCCTCAGTTTACCAGTTTGGCTATCTATGAACCAGTTACTACCGAATATCTTCTTTTGTGACAGCTGCTCTTTTGTGATTGTAGTTACTGTGTCATATCCCTCACCACACTGAGTCGCACATGTTGTGTGAAACTTCAGTTGAACCACAACTGGGTGTAAAACAGTTAAATAACCACAGCCGAAACTCCACACGCCTTAAAACCTCTGATCACAGCTAATTATTTCTCTTTAAACTCCTCTTTGTGGCCGTAGACCGACAGTCATCTCTGAAAAATAATCCACAACTCCGGACCGGAAAGTTAGACATCATACCATCCGGTGGCTACGTTAGTCCCTTTCAAAATAATAACATAACGTCTTCAATAGTATTAAAATGTAAGGTAATAAAACTGTCTGCACACATTCCCTGTAATGTTTTAGTGTGGGTTTTAATTTAGTTTTACTTTGGTTCTCAAATGTACGCGCAAAAAGTGCGTCGTCAAATGCGCATTTGCTATGGAAGTTACAACCGGAAGTGTGGCGTTGTCGCGTTGTCTGCCTTGACACCGGGGTGGGGGGGCTGACTTAGCATGGACTTAATATCTCCCCAACCAGCGCCCAACTTGTAAAAAGGACCTGAACGAGAGAGAAAATGGTCGCGTTTAATAGGTCGGTCTGCTCTCATCACTTCGAGGAATGCGGGAGATGCTTTGAAGACTCCCGGGAAGATTTTCGAGCGTAATTTGGCGTAAAAACAAACCCGCAGAAAAGGAGGCAGGGGAGTGATCCCTGAGCCCGGAGTCAACACTGCAACAAGGTAAGAAGATACAACAAATGCTACAGGACCTCTGCTGCCGACCTACAACTTTACACACTTTCTCCAATCAAACCAGAGCTGTTGCTACCTTTTTCCTCTCTTTGGTTGTTTGTTTTTTTGCGGTTTGAGTTTTAAGCAACTTTTTTTGGCGAAGCGACGTGTTGCAATGTTCGAACAACGAACCTCTGACTGAGGTTTGGCAAGAGAAAAAAGTCTATTTTTACCCGTTTTGTCTGTGCAACCCACTCTCAATTTGATGCCGCGAACATGGTGCGTCCCCTCTCTCAGGAGCCTTGTTCGTGGATGTCTTTGTGTGTGCCAGATAACACATAAATTACAGTTTACCGCAGGGAGCTGGAGCATGTGTTACAGCTGTGATTTCAGCCAACATGCGTGCAACGACGCTGCGGGGTTAACAGGCAGCCCAGGGGTGTTAGTCTGCTACTCTGTCCACACGACTGACATGAAATAGATGGGCAAAGGAGGCCGGAACGATAAAATGCAATAGCATCTTTTCACTAAAGCGTCTATGAAGACCCTGTAGTTGCACACAAAGCAATCTAAAATGGTCTCGCTGGCTCAGATTTAATTAGTTTGTAGCCTTCAGGCAGTTTGTAGATGTCTGTGAAGATTCCCAGTCATCCACGTCATGGTAGTGGAATATTTCTCATATCTTGCTCGGGAAATCTTCGATTTTACGTCACACCTCTGGATGCAGAAGTTTGATTGATAGCTGCGAACATACTTGGTGTGAAATCCAGGAGATTTTTTTTTGTTGTTGTGTGCAAATATACAAGACACTGGTAGTGAAGTGTTTGCAAACAAGAGGGAAAGAAAAAACAAATATTTAAGTGGAATGATATGCATTTACTGCAACTTGGACTAGTTAAATGTGTTATACATTATTATCATATATATGATTCATTAACAGTGTTATTGAGTTTACATTATCAGTGTGCATTAGTATACTGTAAAAAATGTACCAAGGTTAATACAAAATCTGGGTGTGTGATCATTATCGGAGGACGGCCTTTCATTGATTCACACGGGGGCCCGAAGTGCATTAATCTGACAGCTGCTAACAAGGTGGACGTGGAGTTGACACGGGGGAGGAACCGTCTGATCTGCTGTCAGCTTTTGTCAGGCCGCGGCAGACACGGCGCCCAGGCCACATCCTGCTGTGCTGCTGCTGCTCACCATTAGACATTCACACGTACTTCTGAATAGTCTTAAAGAACCGTGAACTCTGATTATCGGCCAGAGCAGTTGAACACCCAGTTTCCCTTCGTGCTTGCCGCCTTAGTTCAGTTTCCATCAGCTCCTCCTCTCCATTGCCATCTGGAAACCTTTGGTGACTGCTGGATGCCTCGTAATATCATCACTCTGGAACATAAATCGGTAAAAGCGAATGTTTTTTTTTTTTTTAAAGAGGCCATGTTACGCAAGTTACTCGTACGTCCGTCTACCAGAAAATTGTGCTTGAAACCAGTTTTCTCATGCTGCTCATTGATGCAGCCTCTCTGTCTGAAGTGTGATAAAAGCCTCCGAGTATGACCTCCAACAACCCCAGAGTCACATGCAGCTTCCTGACATCTTAAAGCATTCAGCAGCTCTGCTATATGGCGAACGGTCTTCAGTAGCTCTTGCAATGTCTCCCATCATCCTGGCTGCATTAATCGACATTAAGGGCTTTAACCTGAGAAACTTCAACTTGCCGGGTGATCGACTCATTGGCTTGCACTCGCTGTGACCCCGTAATAAATGGAAGCAAGAGCTGTTTCCGAAATCCATGTGTTAGCTGAGAACTGTCCATATTTTGCAAAGCCGCGCTTCCTCTGGCTTCGTTTTTGCAGATCTTCTGGCGATGCATGAAAGTTGACCATGTCTTCTTCCCTAACGAAAGACAGATGAATGCAGCCGAACCCTTGTTCCACTGAGCAGGTCTGGTTCATTGCATAGGTGACACCACAGTGTGAATCTGTGTGTTTGAGGCTGTGACAGATGCACCTCAGTGCTGGGGTGAAATAGTCCCATGAGTCTTCACTGAGGAGTGGGCGAGGTCTATAACTTTGTAATTGGAAGCTTCGGTACTGGAATGTTACACCATTACTATGTTACTTGTTAGTTTTTTAATCACGCGGAGTAGCTGCCAGGCTACTGTTAAAGACTTTAAAGGCTGTTAAAGAAGTTTGTTTTTGCACCGGATGTAAACAAAGCAGAAAGTCGGATTTGTGATTGACGTCCACCGTGATTGGCTTTGTGAGATCTGATCAGAGAGCGAGGCTGCAAATCCAGCTGTTTCCTTTTCTGTCTCCCTGTACAGTTCAGCTGCTTGCTCAGCATTGTCACACGTCCATTCATACCAACTGTTCCAGCTCCAAAGCCTGGTTAAGATGGTTTCCTTTTCATACGGACCCGGCAGCTAATAGACAGACACACAGACACAGGCAGACTGATCAGACGATCCCTCTGAACAGCCTCAACATTTCTCCACTCTGATTATAGTTCCTAGCCGAGCCCATCTCACCAAATTAGAAATGCTAAATGGATCGAGGGGGTTTCCTGGTGGCCCTGGGGTTTAAAACTCTGACTCGTGACATCCCACGTTCCAGTCTGGCCAGAGACCTGTGTTGCATGTCAGGCCTCTTGTCTCCCTGCCCTCATTTCCTGTCTGTTCTATGCTGCTTACTGTCTAATAACAGGCAAAATTCCTCCAACAGTGACGCTAAACTGAAACAGCAGTCATGTCAATGTGAAATTAAGGGAGTGGAGCATGCAGTGTTTAAATCCCAGCAGACATAGTGTCGATTTCAGAAAAATGTGTTTCTTCAATTACTTTGCAGAGTTAATAGAAAACATGGGAAAAGCTCTGATCAGTTTGTTTATTGTCGACCAAAACTAAATAAATTACAATGTGGGAGCCTGAGAGAGCCTTCGTGAGTTCCACAATGGATTCCATCCATCCATTCATCCATTCATCCATCCATCCCATTATCTTACTTGCTTTGGTTGCTACTGGTGGCAGTCTCTAACTCACATTGGGCAAAAGAAGGGAATATGCCATGAACAGGAACTCCATCCAGTGGTTCAGTTTCATCCAACAAACGCTTCACTTGCTTTCACTGTACAACCAACGTAAGGGAACGGGCGTTAGTTGAATCCAAACATGAATATCAGCTTTGGCCTAAGACTGCTGGTTAAGGAGAAACCCTCTCCATAATTTGCGTAAATGAATTCAACCAAGGACCAACTTCTAGTTTCACTCTCATTTTTTAATTTGCTGCCTGTCAAGATTGAGCAAAAATACACAAACGGGATTCTATGGAGAGTCTCAATCGTCCAGGTCACTGTAATCGAAAGAGTTTAAAAGTCAACTCCACTATCCAGTCAGACCTCAAGAAGCCTCTTGGATGAGGCAAAACATCTCCAAGAACCTCCAACGAGTCCAGTTGCCATGAATTATAACTCTTTAAACTCAGCTCAAACCTGGGAGGAACTGTGTAGGGTTGCATGGGCCAGGGAAGAGCCATTGCAGGTCCTGGACATTGGCTCCGGGAATGTTGAAATTCCGGGTAATGACACTTCCAGGTACTATCTGTAATTTTGGGCCCTTGCCACAGAATAATACAGTGATAGTGTGAATCAGTGTTCGGCATTTGCAGTGTTACTGGTTCAGCTGCATTACTGTGTGGTGGCTCAGTTTCTTTTTTCTTCATTGATCGAGTATTGCGGTTGTATCCGCACTTTCCCAGCGTCTGCGAGGCTCCGGCGCGGCACAGCGGGGCTTTCTGCCGCAGTCTAACTGCTGTGTATGCGTAGGAGAGGCACGGGCTGATCTTCATCTCATTCACTGATGCACACAAATCACAAGGGAGAGGGAGAAAGCGCGTAATTGTGTGCTGCTCTGAGCTCAACCGTGTCACCGCTGCAGGCTCGCGCTGGCAGCTTTTTCCACCAAGTGACGAAGAAAGTGCATTTGCGTCCTACGGTAGCTGCTTTTGTGGGGGCTCTCGGAGCTAATTATCAGTAGCGCGTGTCAGAGACGGAGCCAGTACAAACAAACCAATGGCCATAAGTTGTCGCACTGACTTCTAAGGAGCGATGAGAAAGAAAGGAAGCGGATTCCTCTCTAATGTTATCAATAGGTGTTGTCAGCCTTTTGAGCAATGCAGTGAATTGGATGAAGCATTTTTTTCCCTCCTCTGTATCTCGCGATCATTGTACCGATGAAAAGCCACTCGAATGTCCTTCCATTCACCGTACTCTCTTCTAGTGACGGAAGTTGCTTTACATAGCCGGCCTGTAAAACTTGCCCGGCTTGTGCTGCAGGAAATGAAAGCTCGCCCGGCCTCGTTTTCATAGAGAGGCTTATTATATGAACTTGACCTCTGCTCCGTAGCGCCACCAGTGGCCGCTGGAGCCGCACGGGGCGTCTTATCTCGGTTCGCCCGTATTGAACCGGCACGCCTCGCGGGTTCTCTCTGTGACCACAGGCGAACCGTCTGATCTCTCCCCCGGTTCACACGTCTGCCAGTCGAAACGAAAAGCGAAGCTGCGGAAAATCAGCCGCGCGGTCGCGGCGGAAACCTCCAGGGCCCCGGCTCCTCCGCTTCGCAACGGAAGTCGACCCAGGTGCTTGTGCTCTCCCGGCCCCCGCCGTGTCCTGCCCTAATTCTGCCCACTGAGGTTCTCACCGGCCGGAGTTTTCGGACCGTTTCAGATCAAGTGTGGAAATCTGGGAATGTAAAAAATGGCTCGACCTGCAGTTTGTGGAGAGAGAGAGAGAGAGAGAGAGAGAGAGAGACAGAGAGGGAGACAGAGAGAGAGACAGAGAGAGAGGGTTCTGTGGTAAGGGCAGAAGAAGCTTCCTGTAGAGGAACAATGAAAAGAGAAAGCAGCTGACACACAGCAGATCTGTCTCCTCTCTCCTGCAGGTGTGAGGAGGGCCTCTCTATCAGTACCCGTTTGATACCTCGTATCCCACTAAAGGAAAAGGAAAAAATTCACGGCACGCACACGCCCCGTCTCCTCCCGTCCTGATTGTGCCTGCAAGTGTCTCCGAGTCCTCTGTCACACGCGGCACTGAGCAGCGGTATGTGTGGGTTAACCAGTGTGAGATGCTTGAGCGTTGAGTCACACCCGGCACCCAACCCCGCTGCCATGGCCTCTTAGCGCCCAGGGTCCGGCGGCTCCTCGCCGATCGACGCGGGAACAGGAGCAGAGCTCTGGGTCCAGCGCGGCACGTTCCTCGGTCGATCTTTCCCAACGTCTCGTTATCTGTGAACGGATCCTGGAAACGGGCAGCAGATGACATCTCTTCCTGTCACGCCCCTGCTCCGCCGGCTTTGTTATTAGCGGAATAGATTTCTCCAGTGCCTCTGAAACGGCCGGGATTCGCTATTCCTATTCAGAGGTCAGTGTTGGCCGTCCAGGCCCGCGGGGTAAGGCACGCATCCTGCGTCATCGCAGCAGCTCGACGGCCGATTAAAGCCGCTTGCCCTCGCTCCCCCTGCAGCGAGCCACCAGCCTCCTCGCTCGCCAGTGACGGGGAACTGCTGCAGGTGCTCCAGCGCTGTGGCCGAGCAGGAATTTTTCCACATTTTAAAAGGATAAGTTTGCGAGGAGGGCTGTGTTTTAGACCGACTTGAGCCCCGCATGAAAAAATGCGGTCCTCTCATTCATTCGACTGCCCATTGACACTCCGGGGGCCGGCGCGGGGGGCTCGGACACAAAGAGCGGAGCCAGGCTCAGCGTCCGCCTGACCGCAGCGTGACGCCTCATCCTATCGACTCCAGATCAATCCTGTTGTTTAGTGATAACATTGACCTACATGGAGCCGGCGCAGGGCTTATGTATCCATGTTCGGATGTGTCAAGAAGACATATGGACAGGTCTGATGCCGAAACTTCAGTCTGGCCTCCGTGTAAATACCATTTACATGAATCAGAGCGTCATTCTGCTGAACACAATGCGATGCCTTCAGGGGAATGATGCAAGTCAATGACTTCTGAAGAAGCAAATTGTTTTTTTTTGCCATCTGCATCCACTAAGATAATGTCGGGGGTTCTCTAAGATTCAGCCAGAAGGTCCATATAGTTGTGGTTTTATGATGGAAATGCCATTGAAAACTAAGCTGAGGAATAGAAGCAGAGCTATGGGTGTATCATGTATAATCGTGATTGGTCTGGTTGGGTAGTAACAGTCTTTATACAGTAAGATCATGTGCCTGAAGTGTCACACCTTCGCCCAGCTCCTCCACCTTTCACACTTTGACTCGGGATGCTCCTCCTGAACCTGTCGGTCCACCAGTGGTGTCGCCAACCGGTGACGAGGGAACAAGTCAAACAGGTGTTTTGGGAACATTCGGAATATCATGTCGTTGGTCTTCTCCAAACCCTACCGGCCAAGCATCGCTGCGTTTTGTTGGCGTTTTCAGGAGAGGAGAGGAGAGGAGAGGAGAGGAGAGGAGAGGAGAGGAGAGGAGAGGAGAGGAGAGGAGAGGAGAGGAGAGGAGAGGAGAGGAGAGGAGAGGAGAGGAGAGGAGAGGAGAGGAGAGGAGAGGAGAGGAGAGGAGAGGAGAGGAGAGGAGAGGAGAGGAGAGCGTACGCAGAGTTATGCAGAAATGATTCATTAGCGTTTTGACACTGTGTTGCACTGTTGTGCTCCGTTGTTAGGCTGAGCCACTCGCCAAGTGCTCCGCAGCCCTGGGTGGTCACGTTACAGTAATGTCACTTAACCCAGTTTGGAAAAGGAACCAGATTATTTGACTTATTCATCCTGACTGGTCGCTGCAGCGTCTCGTAAATATCAGCTACCGGATTTGAAACGATTCGCTCGTCCCATCCCAAACCCATGAATGGGAGACGCGCCATCCGCTCCCTCGCCCCGGGTTCTGATTCTTAGAGGCGTGAAGGTCTCGCAGAGTTTTGACTCGGCTGCGTCTCTGACTCTCTGTGCAGACTCTGGAATGTGGACCAGGGCATGGGATCTACACGGGCTCGGTCCCTACCCTGCACCTAAAACCCACCATCAAAGCGGACAGAAACGTTTAAGGCAGCAGTGCGAAGGGTATTTCAGGGAAATGGCTGACTTCTCTCGTCTAATCTAATCTAGCAAAGGCCCAGTCTCATTTTCTTCTCTAGGCAAGAGGTTGCTGCCCGAGGGCTCCTTGTTAGACGGTGATGTAACGAACAGATGAACAGTAGACGGGCGACGGTACATGTTTTTTTTTGTCCCGCAGCTCAGTCTTAGCTAATGTAAAGATGATAGACTAGGGGTTTAAGTGCTCATTCTCTACCTCAGATCCCCCCCCCCCCCTTTTTTTATTTATTTTTGTCAGTTTCATGTGCCCGGGTGAGATTGGATTATCTGATTTGAGCTCGCCTTTTGTGGACTGAACTAAACCTGTTTTCAGTCTTGCCCCCGTTTAACTGGAAACTTGGCAAGATAAGATAAAAAAAGTAGCGGATCTGCAGACATGTGCGCCGACTTGCCTTTAGCACGGCAGCACTTTGGGCCGAAAGCCGGAGTCTGTGGTCTAAAAAGCACCCAAATACCAGGAGAATAGACATTTTCTGGTTTCGCTGGAACGCTTTATGACTCCGGGCCAAAGGTGGTAATTTACCTTTTAGAAAAGTGACCTTTAAGAGACCCATAAACGTCACCTGCCCCTATACTTATTTCTACATGGGCTAAAATTCAGACTCCAGAGCCGTCATTGCCCCCCCCCCCTCCCACCACTGTAACACACTGAGCAGTGTACAAGGGCCAAATTCTTTCACAACATGTCTCAGCTCTCAGCACGGAGATGACAACTTGTCCGGGTAATAAAGAGTGATATACTGTTCACTACTGTGACAGTCTCTTATTTTTTTGCTGCGTAACCCCAGAAAAAAGGTCTTGCGTCCGTGTCGGTAAATCAGACGGACGCACGGAAATGTGGCCGCCTCGGGTCCCGTTCAGCCCGAGGCAAGCCCGGGTCCAGCTGCCTCGACTGGGAACAACAAACATCTTAAACCGATCAAAAAGTTTCTTGTCAGCTCTCTGCCCGTGATTCATGCACTCTGCTGAGAATATCAAATAAATAAAAACCGAAACAAAAAGCCCCCCCCCCCCCCCCCCCCTTTCATGTGTGTTTCAAGCCGTTGAAAGTTGTTTTTTTTTCTTTCTTTGGGACATGTTTGTTGTGAAGACCGGTGGAGTGGCTGACGGCCGCAGAGAAACTTTATAGGTGCGTGTGTGTGAAGCAGCGACTCTCCAGCTTTCCTTAAGAAAGTCTCACCATCCCACGTCACACACGCGCACACACACACACACACGTTACGTGGCCCGGCATCTCCAAGTATCAAAGGTAAACAGCCGCCGTTTACCTAGCGATACGGGCCCGCGGCACATCTGAGATGTGCCTTTTGTTGGGCAGCGGATCGAGTGGAGTGGCTGCCTCTCAGGGTGACATTGTTGCTGCACCTCTGCCCTTATCGGCCTGGTTTGTTCTCAAAGAGTTCGGTTTACTTTTAGTTCAAAAGGTTTTCCGTGGCATAAAAAAGTGCATTACACAATTACACCTTCTCCCGAAATAGACCTATGCTCGACTGGCTGCAAACAGACTGCACCCGATGTGGTAATACCCCCCCCCAGGCTCCCAGGCTCTCCTGGATGCCCTGTCAAGGTTTTACCTCGTTTTGGTCCCGGTCTGCCCGTCGCCCGTGCTGACGCTGCACCTATAGATCTTCTCCGTGGACCCACAAACGAGACGAACCATTGTCTTGCGCTGATTCCCGGCTTGTTTTAATCAACCGCAGATAACTGAAGTCATCAGCAGACAATAGTTTCTGAATTGCAGCTTCCTGCATTTTCGTCCGTTATCTGTAAAGGCAGATAAAGGCAGACTTCGTCTCGGCATTGGAGTGGAATAAACTACAGCTAACTATGATATTACACATGAACCGGATGGGTGAGATGAGGTGAGACGGAGGCGTGGGGTTCAGGAGCTCCGCGAGGGCGGTCAGAGAGGCGCTGGTGATGTTTTCTGTGCGATCCGGGGCAGATGAGTGTGAACAGAGGGGCCTCCTGAAGCAGTGGCTGCTGGGTAATTAGCAGGCGTGCTGCAGGCCTCTGTCTGGTGGCTGCACTGATAGACTGCAGCGGAGTCACATTTTTGAGGGGTGGTGATGGGGGTGGGGGGGGTGCCTATTTACTTGGCGTGCAGAAATCCGATCCGATGGGGATGAACCCGTCTGCTGTCTCGTCTTTACGTAATGCGGCGTGACGGAGGTGACAGAGGTGTGGGGTCCGCTCAGCCTCCGCCCGGGACTGGAACACTTGGATGGAACGTGCTGGAGGACGTATGCTGCTCGCTGGGCGTCGAATGTGCAGCTTTCATGTGAGGCGCTCCTTGCCCCCGCACGCTCCCGCAGTGTAAACCAGGTTCCCCCCAGTGGCCGGTCGCCATCTCATCCCGAGTGGTAAACACTTGACCGACCCCACACCGATGGTGAAGTCTGATAAGGGAGGGGGGGGGGGGGGAGCGCCGCCCTCCTGAGCCACGGCTTGTATTTTTCAGATATATTTGTCCTCTGTTTAAAAGAGTCTGCCTCCCCCAGAGTCCAGAAACATTTGCTGGATCAGCTCGCTGGGCTTCCAGCATGATCTGAAATGACCCAAACCTGGAGAAACGTGTTTCTCTCTCCTCCTTTTTATCTTCCTCTGCTTTGCTGGTCTCCCTGCCTGCTCCAGAGCTCGAGATGCTTTTGTTTTTCTGTTTTTTGCGCTCCGTTCCTAGCAGCTTCAGGACTGTGTGATTCCTGCAGCAGACACATTTTTCTGCCGTTGAATTCTGTTTTGGCTGCACAGGAAGACATCTGTGATGCCGCGGCCTCTATTTTTAGGAACTGATCTGCATGACTTTAAACAGGAAGCGCGACTACAAAAAAACAACACAAATTCAGAAAATCAACCCGCACCGAAATGAAATCTTTTAGGAGCGTCGTCGGTGGTGATATAAAAGCGGCTCTCTGCTGGAACTTTTTTTTTGTTTTGTTCCTCCTCCTCCTCCTCCTCCTCCTCCTCCTCCTCCTCCTCCTCCTCCTCTCATGCAGCTCTCAGCCGGCTGCGCCACCATTCCTGTAGCTGCGGTGGCTTGTTGTGATAAGGCCCGAGCCTGCTGCCACTTCATGTGTGCAGCCGGTGGAAGTGAGTGACACGGCAGCTCTGTGTGTGCAGCAGAGTAGAACGGCTGCTGCGGCCGCCGCAGCTGAAAGCCCCGCGCTGGTTTGTATTAGCAGCCGCTGCGCCTCTCTGTCTCCCTGCTTCTCCCTTCCTTCCTTCCACTCTCTCACTCTCTCTCTCTCTCTCTCTCTCTCTCCCCCCCCCCCCCCCCCACCCCTCTCACCGTCTTTCTCTTTCTGTCTCCCTCCCCTTTCTCCGGCTCATTCCTTCCATACCAGACATAACTTCTGGCCAGCTGAGTTCGTCTTCCAGCCCCGCGTTGTACTTCTCTGTGGAAGAACAGCCGTAGTCAGCATTCAGCTGTACAGTATAACACATAATTACAACAAGTTGTGGAAACATAGCCCCCTCTCTGCTCCTCTCACCACAGCCGTGTGTGTGTGTGTGTGTGTGTGCGTATACTCGCATGTGTGTGTGCAAGCACTTTTGCATGCACAAATGTGGCTCATGCATTCGTCTGTCCCAGAGTGTTGCCTTCGAGCACCATCGTGCACTCTGTAAAACCTGAAATCTTTTTCCCTGCAATTGTTTTGAAAAGTCCAGAGTGTGTAGAGCACCAGAACATTAGCACCAACAGGCCTCTCCTCTCCTCTCCTCTCCTCTCCTCTCCTCTCCTCTCCTCTCCTCTCCTCTCCTCTCCTCTCCTCTCCTCTCACACACACGTCAGCATTTGACCCGGGGCGAAGCACAGGTGTGAATAATCAATGAACGGCTGAACAATGGGTTTTCGGGGGGGGTGTAGCGGAGCTCTCGACTCGGGCCGAGTCGCCGTCACACTGCCGTGACTGGCCCGGGACTCTGGGATAGAACAGAGAACATTGTTAGTGTTATTGGTAACACATGTGACAGAAAGGCTGCCCGGGATAAAGGCCCGTTGTGTTGCGTGGACGGGGCTCGGCAGTAACTCCCGAGGAGGAGCCGTCGCTGCACATGGCTGCGACTATTTACAGCGCTGGCATCACTATCAGAACATGCATCTCGTGGAGTGAAGCCCATCCAGCGCTGGTCCAGGCCGACGCCCCGCAGCACCCCGTAGCATGGCCCACGGCACCGCCATCACACAGCACTTTTATGCGAGATGTGTTATGGTCTGGATAAGATAAACCTCGGTCAGGAAATGTGCGTCATTGCAGTGGCAAAGAGGACAGGAGAGCGTGAATGGTTAGAAACAAATGTGAGAGATAAAAAGTGTTGATATATTCATGCAGTGTTGTACCCACTTTTAATGGCGTTGTAGGGGTCATACCCAGTGGACAAAGTTGTTGGTACCCCTCTGCTAATGAAAGAAAAACTGAAATAACTTGAAACTGACCAAAGTAATGCCAAATAAGAAAATGACTGAAAATTACCCAGTGAAAACCAGACATCGCTTTCGAATTGTGGTTCAGCAGAATCATTAAAAGAAGGAGAAAAAAAACTGCTGAAGCAGGCCTGGACAAAATCGATTGTACCCTTAGCTTAAGATTTTGACGCACAGCCTTTTGAGGCAGTCACTTCAATCAGAGGATTGTCTGCTCCGGTCGTCTCAGGTTTGAAGGGTGTCTTCTCCAGACGTCATGTTTCGTCTCCTTCCACAGGATTCAGATGAGGGCCCACACAAGGCCCCTCCAGTGTTTTGCTCTCAGCCGTTCCTGGTTGTTTTTGGGTCACTACGGGACCTGCGACTGAGACCAAGCCCCCTGACACCAGGCGACGCATTTCGCCCCAGAATGTCTCGATAATTTAAGACCTCATCGCACCCCGCACACACTCGAGGCAGCCCCAGATCATAACCGAGCCTCCTCCGTGTTTCACAGTAGCGACACTGTTCTTCTCTCGGTCTGTAAACATGGAGCCCATGTGCCTTGCCAAAAAGCTCCAGATTCGCCTCATCTTTCCAAAGGACGCTCTCCCAGAAGCTTTGTGGCCTGTCAGTGTGCATTGTGGCGAATTCCATTGGCGCTTTTTTTAATGAATTGCTTTCAACAGCTGTGTCCTCCTGGGTCGTCTCCCATGAAGTGCACTTTGGTTCAAACGGCGACGGAGGGTGTGATCCGACGTACCTCGAACCTTGGAGTTCACGTTGAACTTCCTTGGAGGTTGTCCTGGGCTCCTTGGCTATCATTTGTAGTACACGTTTCTTCAATTTGTCGTCAATTATCCTCTTGTGGCCACATCTGTGAAGGTTGGCAACAGTCCCGTGGACCTCTCCTTCGCTTTCCGTGGTCTATGATCAGTGTTGTACTCGCCGTGTCACCAAGCAGCACAGTGACTACTTGTCACCCTTTAAATGGGCAGACTGACTACAAGTGACTGTGATTGCGAGTGATTACGAGTTTGAAGACACCCATTATGCTAATTAGAGGAGACGCCTTAGTTTGAAATGTCCCTGGGGTCCAATTATTTGCAGTCTTTTTGAGGGGAACCATCGTTTTTGTCCAGGCCAGTTTTTTGTGAGGTTTCGTTGAACCACGAAGCAAAAGCAAATGTCTGATTTTCGTCGGTTAATTTTCAGTGATATTTGAAAGCGTACTATTATTTTGTCGGTTTCAAGTCGTGTCAGGGAGCACAGTTGGTTTGTCTTTCACTGACAGAGGGGCGCCAACCGTTTTCTCCAAATGTGTAGGTCGAAGGCAGTGAATACACCGGGGACATGTCGCTCGTCCATCACGCACACACGCATCCTCTACTCTCCCACCCAGGGGCGATTCAGAGCCTCCCATCGGTCTAAACATGCATGGTCTTTGACTCTGAGTGGAAACCGGAGAAGCCGGCACATGGAGACAACAAGCAAACTCCACAGAGAAAGGTCCTCAGTCTGACCGGGAGTCAAACCTGAGACCTTCTCGCTGGTTCACTGATGACGGAAAAGTATTTGGCGACACCAGTGAGAGACTCTGATTCCTGGCCTGGGTCTTAGTTTGACTATGGTGATAACAAATGCAGTTCCTCTTATACATTTATTGTGGAGTTTAGCCTGTGTTAACCCCTTACCTACTGATGTAGAGCCTACGCTATATTTGTCCAGGGTATTTACTGCTGTGACTGTCACAGTCTATGCGATCATAAAAATTCCAAAAGCTCTGGAAACCTGAGAAGTTGTGCTTTCCAAAGGTAAATGATGAGCGGCAACGTCCTTGTGACGTAGCCCTGTGGAACTAAGCAGGTAAGGTGAGAGGGCTGCATGGGTGTGCAGCTCCATTAATTTAGCCTTATAGGAGAAATTCCAACATGGCAGGGAGCTGAGGAGCTGTGCCTTTTGGATTTATGTCATTTATGGTCTGGTTTTGCACTTTTTCACATTATTTATGCAGGCCAGTTTTCACTTTTCACTAGAGTTCACTTTTGCACCATTTTTTTCTTTTTTAAATAACGACTTGGCGTGATCATCAACATGTATAGGTTCGCATTTCAAATGTCAAATCAGAAGTTTGAAGTGAAATTGCACTTTTTCTGACCAAAACCTGAAAACTTTTTCATGAATGCTCAGATGGCATTCCTGACCATTTTATTGGCACAGTAACAAAACACGTCCAAACGGCCATCTTGAGCCCATCTTGAACACTGCAAGTTAGACAATAACAAAAAACAAACAAACAAACATGAAAAAACAACTTGCTGTGTGCAGTCTGGCTGCATTTTGGACACAAGAGCACGGGATGTGCAACAGTAAAACCTACATTAACTTCTCCCCTGGCTCTCGTGAACCCCTCCTCCTCCTCCCCCTCCTCCTCCCCCTCCTCCTCCTCCTCCTCCTCTTCCTCCTCTTCCTCTTCCTCTTCCTCGTCATGTCACTTGAGGCTATCTTAAGCTCCTGTCTCGCAGCGCGGGCAACGGACACTACATCTTAAGTGGGCTGCCAGTTATCACAACACTCTGGCTGCCCCGGAGTCTGCTTAGCTTCCACATGCAGATGCCAGCACACATAATGGGAGCTCGGCCGGTACATTCACACACACACACACACACACACACACACACACACACACAAACACACACACTCAGAGTGTGTGCGAGTGCGGCCGGCCCGTAGTCTGTGTCCATGTGTGGTAATGATTCTAGCGACGTCTTTACGTGGGTATGTAACGGGGCTGAGTTTAGTGGCTTTAAGCTGGTTCTGGGGTCATGCCTCTCGTTATGGAGCGGCTGAGACGCTGCTTGATGACCTAAATATAACATGCAGGCCCAGATTATATCTGCAGTGTGTCTGTGCAAACATTTCTTCAAACTGGCGCTCGGGGATGGTCAGTGGGATGGAAAGCAGTCACCTGGAGGTCTTCCTTCCCTTCATGGCACTTTGCTAATGTCTCTCTGGGCGCCAGAGCACTACCATCACTTTGGCTCCTAGCTGAAAACGAAAGAAACTTTTTATAGAATGTAAAGAAAAGTCGCTCCAGATAACCCAATTTCCCCCCGTCCTGCATTAATAGCATCACTGGACGCTTTCCCTCGTCATGTGACATCAAACTTGGTTATGTATGCGAGGACCTGACTGAAGGACTCTTTTTGCTCCCCCTCGCTCGCTTTCTTGCTTTCCATGTGGAAAATGCCAATCCTAAGAGGCTGAGACGTCAGGAAAGTAATCACGAGCGTGTTCTGGCACAGGACGGGAGCCCATGGCATTTTGGAATTTCAGAGCAGACTCCGAGCAGATGCCGCAGGAGTGATTGCCGAGCGAGTTTCTGAAACCCCCGGGCGCGCTTGGCCCCCGCTGCCTCAGCATCTGATTGTTTTTGTTTGAATCCCCGCTCGCTATATTTAGCCCGTCCTTAAGCCCGATTTATAAAAAGGCATGATGAAATGTTTTCGCCCCTCTGACGAGAACACCGAGCTCCGAGAAGGATCTCTTTACTCTCGGCTCCGGATATAGAGGCAGGGGTGATGAAGCTACTAATGCTGTCCGCACGTTGTGTCTGCGAGGGCCGCGACGTGTCCCTCGCGTTTCGCCCGGCGAAGATGAAATTTCGACCCCCCCTCGCGCTTCTTCCCGCACGTCTGCCGCACGGGTTCCCTCCCACGTCACTCCGCCTGCGTCCCGCTCTGCCTCTGAACGCCTGCCGATGGATCTCCCTGGCCTGCGATGACTGAGCGTGTGTTCTGAAGTGGGCTTTGGAAACAGGCTGGTCTCAAATGAACCCCTGCTGTGGGATGAGAGGGTGGGTGGGCCGGCAGCCTCGTACACAGATACACACACACACACACACACACACACACACACACACACACACAGTTTCCATCACAAAGCCTTACATTCAAAGCCACATTGCTTTGCATTCATTTCCCGAGGACGTACAACAACCGTAGTCCCTTATTAACTCTTGTCGCGTCCCTGTTGAAACCTACATTCAGCCCAGAATCGCGAATCAGTTCCCTCAAATCAAAGATTTGTATTTTGGGGATTTACATTTGATCCCCGACAGGAAGGCCAAGTCCCCCACGGTGTGACTGTGTAAACACAGTCAGACAACAATAATTCATGTCTACATACACACACACACACACGCATCACTTTGATCGCCAGTGAAGGACATGACAAAACCCACATTTAAGCTGTCCCCAATTGAATGGTCTGTAACATGAGAAAATGTCCCCAGAAGTAGCCTAGGCTGGACACACACACACACACACACACACACACACACACACACACACACACACACACATACACACACACACACACACACACACACACACACACACACACACACACACACACACACACACACACACACACACACACACACACACACACACACACACACACATTTCACTAGGGGGTGAGGATTATCTTTTGGGCCAGACGGACAGAAGGACCAGGGGATCTGATGCAGTAAACTTTAGTCATCCTAATGCCTGCTGCTTAACATCCTTTGGTGACTGAGGCTCCCAAAGCCTCCCCTCCTCTTCCTCCTCCTCCTCCACCTCCTCCTTCACAAATCTGCGTTTCAAGACAAAACGTGTCGGCAGTGACTGAGAGGGTCGTCTGAGCGGCAAACGATGGCCTCTTTTGTTTCGCGGCCCACGAGCCATGCGTCACTGGATCTCCAGGGTGCCCGTCACATACTGCCCCTTTCATTCTCTTAAAGGCAGCGTGTGTCAGTGGTCATCTGGTGGTCATCCCCGCGTCACATGACTTGGACGGCACAAGGCAAACTGTTGCCGTTGGCAGCTCGGACACGCCGTCGGCCCCTCGGAGCCCCAGACCGCGTGGACTGAAATGTTAATATGATATTTGTAATGACTTGGGTGATCTCCATCCTGCTGCCTGCAGCTTGGAGGCTCCACTTTGACACATCTCATCTCTTCATTGTGAAGCTTTCTACAAACGGACACCGTGTCAAGTGGATGAATCAAAATGACTCAAGTGTTTTGTTTGTTTTTTTTCCCTAACCACTTGGTTTTCTTTATATTTTTGTCCAGAAACACTGGAGTTTTGGGGTTGCGCCACCAGGTGTGAAGGGCACTTGTTGTGACTGGAAACTTGTTGTTTCTTCCCTCTTTCTTCTAATAATGACAAAGGAAGCGTGGGGAAGGCCGGGGGGAACTTGTATGGTAAAAACGGGCCCACTTTGGGCCCACGGTAATAATAACTGTTTACACAGGACCACTTGGAGATGTGATTTACAATCAAACGCGTAACAAAAGAGATGGAAAAAAAAATCCAGGATTCACAATATAAATAAAACGGATGTGGCGAAACAATCACAACAATTACCGCCGGTCAAGAGGAATCTCGAGGAGATATAAACGAGGATGTTTTTGCCAGGGATCTCCAGGCACAGACGTCTGCAGCATGTTTAATATCTGAGGGGAAGTACCCGGTAGACGGAGAGCGGTCGATAACGACTAAAATATCCGGAGCCAGCATCTGAAATGCATTTCACAAAAAACGACAGAAAAGAAACAGCAAACTGCAGTCTGAAGCGTCCGAGCCTTGTATTTCATTGTGGCAGCGACGAAGACATTCCTCCCGTCCCTCCGGGGCAGATTCAAAGGCTCGGCCCGGGAAAGTAGGTGTCCCCGCGTCCATCCGCACACTGGACTCACGGCGTGACCCGGAGGTTGTCTCTGGCGAGGAGACCAGCTCGTCAGAGGGTCTCTCTCTCTCTCTCTCTCTCTCTCTCTCTCTCTCTCTCTCTCTCTCTCTCTCGTCCGTCCGAGTCCCCCCAACCAGATGTTACGACTTAGTAAACGCATCATGCAGAGTCATGTACGAGCTGCAACAGGCATGTGTCTGTCTGCTTGTGTGTCGGAGTGAGCCTTTGTCTGCCTCTGTCAGACACAATCCAACTGTGAGAGTGTGTGTGTGTGCGCGTGCACGCGCTGTGAGGAGGGCTTGTTTCCCCCTATGAGCGTGTGAGGACCACTTGTGAGGCTCCTCTGTTTTCCTCCGACTTCCCGTTTCCTGCCCATGAATGGGCCAACCACATCACTGGCTGCAGAGGAGCTGCGCAGTGACCCCTGCGTCTCTCTGCCATGTCTGTAATTAGAAACGAGCTTTGAACAGGGAGCCGCTCGCACCCCGCCGCCGCTTTCATGTCACCGAGACGCTCTGACGACTGCTGCTGCTGCTGCCGAAAACCTTCGAAAAGCTTTGAAAACCTTTCACTACCCGAAAAAGCACCTCTGACCTCTGTCTCGCCTGTCAAGGCGCTTCTGCTGCACCAGCTACTTGTGATCGACTTTATTCTCCATTTACACATACAGATAGAAGAACTACGTCATACAAGAGATAATAAACAATAAAAACAGGTCTTTACGCATAGTGACAATGTGGGAGCGTCAGCCTCAAAGATCCACAGGTGTAATAGTTGAACGATCGATGGCCGGGTTCCACTTTGCAGCCTTTTGCTGCCCGCAGTCTGTGTGTATTCAGCGGCCGATTTACTAAAGACAGCAGCTCATTCCTCGTGGCCGTGGTCAGGAACCTGCAGACCCAGGCGAGGGGGGGGGGGGGGGGGTTGAGAGAGAGAGAGAGACGGGGGGGGGGGGGGGGGTGAGAGAGAGAGAGAGAGAAAGAAAGAAAGAGACTAGTCGCTGGATCTGTATTTTTAATGAGATATGGTGTGTGAATGTGTGAGTGCACTTTCACACTTACTGTCCACAGTGTTTTTAGATATAACAACTTAGATTGGACACACACACACACACATACACACGTGCATACACACACACACACACACCTTGAAGGGTTTGGCTTTGACACGAGAAAAACAAGAGGATATTGTTAGGCAGATGAAAAGCCCACATTTCTACATCGAACCTGTATTACAGGCTTGCCGCAATGGTTTGCAGTGTGTGTGTGTGTGTGTGTGTGTGTGTGTGTGTGTGTGTGTGTGTGTGTGTGTGAGGTGTGTCATGGGAGTGCCAGCATGAAGCTGTGGCAGGACGGTTACAGCGGCCTTTCATCAGAAGTGTCAAACTCAGCCGCTACAGATGCTACAAGTGTGTTTTTGTTCCCTCCATCGCTGCTTTGTGCTGCCAGCAGAATAGATTAATGGACGCCATCGCTCCGCTCCCATTGTATCGGGAGGCCGTTCAGCCTCTCCACACGTCCACTTCCTGTTTTCCTCCCATCCAGCCACGTACAGTACCAGCACCGATGCGTTCGTGCCTTTGTGACGTTGTCTTCTCCCCCGGAGAACGGGCGCTGACATCTGTGTGTGTTCTCTTCCAGAGTCCAACGCCATGAAACTGAATCCCCAGCAAGCTCCGCTCTATGTGAGTACAGTCGTTTCTGATGCGTCGTTACGGTGTCACTCCTGCTTTAATGGCCGCTGTTTACAACTCTGATATTTTCAGGCTGCGCTCCTCAGAAGCGACCGACGGTTGCAGCTCATCGTGGCTGACCCTTCGCCGCGCTCCGGCTAATTACATTTTCACTCATTTCCCCTCCTGCGCTTTTTGGCCTTCCTCACTCATTTCTATTGTCACTCACACACACACACACACGCACATACACACACACACACACACACACTCACACGCAGACTGTTTTTTCCATCCATCCATTAAGGCCAAGGCAGGGAACACACCCTGGACAAGTCTCCAGGACTCCGTCATAGGACACACACACACACAGCGTTCAGTCTCACGCTCATATCAAGGGGCAATTCAGAGTCTCCAGTCCGCCTAAACATGCATGTTTTTGGACTGCGGGAGGAAACCAAAGTACCTGGAGAAAACCCACACACACACACACACACACACACACACACACACACACACAAACTTCAAACATGGACGCCCTCTGTCTGACCGGGAGTCGAACCCTTTAGCTTTGAGGTGAGAGCGGGACGTGCTCACCCACCGCGTCGCTCTTCACAGCGAGGGCAGCGGTTTACAGCTTTGTAACACGAACCCGCACGAAACACTGGGTCGTGCAACTGAAAAACTGCTGGAGTGTGTGTGTGTGTGTTTGTTTGTATGCAAATCATCTGTGATGCTCGCCGTACGCGTCCAGAGTCCTATCTTTTGTCCGGCTCGGGGAATGTGAGTAACCGTGCCGAAGTGTTGCATTTCATAGGGCGTGATGCATCAGATGGATGCTGCAGAGCACACAGAGCACAGCTGCACAGCTCACCTGGATGCTGAACCGAGCACTTGATGCCTTAAGATGCGACTCAAGCCAGGCCGTGAGCGTGTCTGCGTGTGTGCGTGAAAACAGGAAGCGCGTTTGCGGGTCCGCTCAACCAGTCATTAAAAGGTGTGTTTTGGTCACAGCCAAATTACCCGCCGCTCCGTTGGGATGTTTACGCTTTCTCTGCCGCTGACCACACACAAACTCTCGTTGTTTGCTCAACAAGCGAGGGAAGTAAAGAGGGGGGAGAGGGAAACCAGCAAAGGATGACGGGCTCCCACAGACCCGATCCTGAATCTGTGTGAATCACGCGGGATGATGAGCTGACTCATTTTTTGCCTTTTTTTTTTTACGTCCCGCGGAGCAGAACGGCTTCCCGGCTCCACGTGAGTTCTGCTGAGACAGCAGAGCAGAGCCTCGCGTCCAAACACTTGAACAGGGCGTTCAGAGGCAACCCAAAAAACGCGAGTAGCTGGGTGCATGATGTGTTCCTGGGTTTGCGTTTTGCAACGTTCTCCTCCTGCGTCCCGGCCGCAGAGGGAGATCTCGCCGGGTGGCAGGTTCCTGTTTGGCACCTGGGGTCTGTGCGGTGCAGGCGTGGGCCGCAGCCGCCAGGGGCTGCCACTGTTGGGAGGCCCTTAACGTATGGAAACAACGAGAGCGGCCCGCACCACCTCGGCTGTACAGTAATCCCACTGTCTTGTCGTGTCCCATAATGGGATCACAGAGGGGGGCTGGGGCCCGTGGAGCCCGTCCAAGGCAGATGGAGAGACGACGACGTCGCTCTCTGGCCACAGCCGGCGGGTGAAACCGCAGAGCGCGTGCTGCGCGGCGATGATGATGGCACTCGTTTGTTTTCACGTCCGCGCCCCGACAGGCGTCGCAACAGTCACACGCTCAAAGCGCCCCGCCGCCATGTGTCTCATTAAGGGATTTGACTCCCTGCCCGGCGGCCCGGGCACTGGTTGTGCGCGTCGGCTAGTCCAGGTCGGTATCTTAAGATCTGTCCCGCCTGAAGAAGGTCTGTGGAGCGGTCAGCAGCTGTAGCGTGTGAGGGAGGGGAGGGGAGGGGAGGGGAGGGGAGGGGCGGCCGGTTGGGGTGTCGACCTCATCACTAGTTTGTGGGGCTGTGCTGGGCCGGGCCGGGCCGGGCAGAGCTGAGCTAAGCTGAGCTGAGCTGGGATGGGCTGAGTTGAGCTGGCCTGGCTTGGTCTGGGCTGGGCTGAGCCGGGCTGGGGGCAGGAACAGCCTCACAGAGCTGGTATTCAGAGGCAGCCAGCCATGAACAGCTGCTGTCAGACTCATCATGTCGCCGCTGGAAACACTGAGAGCTCGGCGTGAGTGGGGGCGGCACGGACGGCGCTTTGAAATCGTTTTCTGTGTGGCACCTGTGTCGGAGCGAGGCAAGCCGCCCGGACGCTCTGCTTGGTCTGGATACGTCTGTCTGTCTGTCTGTCTGTGTGTGTGTGTGTGTGTGTGTGTGTGTGTGTGTGTGTGTGTGTGTGTGTGTGTGTGTGTGTGTGTGTGTGTGTGTGTGTGTGTGTGTGTGTGTGTGTGTGTGTGTGTGTGTGTGTGTGTGTGTGCAGCTTTCCAGTCTTCGCGACCACTTCAGACGCTGTTTTACAACTCGGGCTGTGTTCACCTTTGATCTCGGGTGAGATCTGTGACAGAGCAGCACTAGCTTATCCCGGAGTTTTGACCTTTGACACACAGTCACACACTCATGACAGCAGCCTGTAGCTGAGCATCCTGTCCAGGGAGACTTTGACATGCTGGCTGCAGGGGGATTGAGCCGCCAGCCACCTCCTAGCAGATAACCTCTTGCACTGAAACACTCCCAATAAACGATTTCTGCTGTTTTTCAATGAAATTACATTTCTTCATTCTCTCGACCAGATTTGTACCCCAACTTTGCCATGAGGATCTCCCCTTGTCTGTCTCCAGTCTCCACCTGAAACTCCCAACATGCCAGAGACGCTGCCATCTGTCTTTATGTCTTTATGTCTTTCCGTCTCGACCCAGATCCGCCTCACGAGGACGAAGCCAACGCGAAGAGCGAGCGTCCGTGTTGCGCAGCGCCCGTCTGTTTGTTCGCGCTTCAAACTGACTCTGCCGCCCTCTCTGTCTCCTGCCAGGGAGAGTGCGTGTTGACTGTTCAGCTGGAGGACGCTGATGTGTGTCACCCGGAGGAGCAAAAGGAGGAGGAGGGGGAGGAGGAGGAGGTGGAGTTTTACCTTCTGTTCTCCGGATCCACCCAAAGACATCTGACGAGCACGTTGCGAGTCAGCCATGTCACACTCCAGGCTGTGTGTCCAGGTACACCCCACTCTCACACACACACACACACACACACACACACACACACACACACCCAGGACCGACTTGTCTGCGTTTAATGGACTCAGCTGCACATGTGTGTGTGTTTGTGTGTGTGTGTGCTCTTAAGTAATCACAGATGACCAACGATACATTAAAAGCAGCTATGGGCAGACAGGAATAGTGCAGATAGTAATATGGGGGCGACACAGAAATAAGAGCTTGTGTCATGTAAACGGCGCAAAGCATCAGGCGAGGAAATGACTTTACACACACAAACCAAAGGAAGCTGCTACGTTTGCACTGCAGCGTGCGTACGTGCCATCTGTGCATCGCTACGTGCGACCCTGGCAATTCCACAAACGCGAGGGTGTGTGTGCGTAATTTTGCATCTGATGTTTGTTAAAAGATGTGTGCCCTGTGTGTGTGTGTGTGTGTTTTTGTAGCCCACAATGTGTGTGAGCAGGTCCTGGTGACGCTGTGTTTGGCCCGGCCCGGCGGACCAGTCGACACGCGCTCGCAGGAGACCTTCCGCTTCGTGCAGGTAACGGCCCAGCACTTCCTGTTTGACGCCTGTCGGGCCTGCAGCTCGCCTGTCTTTGTACTCTGTGTTTCAACCAGGCCTTTGAACTTTGTCTCGATCATTGTAAATGAAGCCAGAATTACTCCATTCTTCAAAGTGTTAATAGGCTGACGGATGCAGATGCACCGAGCCTGGCAACCGAAACGCCTCCTTTGTGACATTTGTGTGTTGCACCCACGCAATCTGCAGTAGAGAGGTTTGACGGGGTTAAATATTTGTCAGTAGCTGCAGCTCCTGACAGACGGTAGAGGCTGTGGCGGCGTGTCAGTACAGCTCACTAGAGGGCACCACACACTTGTCTGCTCCAGGTTTGACTGCAGTAGGTCGTCAGTAGTGTGCGTGGTATGAAGGTGTGTTATGTGTTGTGCGCGCAGGACTTGGCTCTCGACATGGCCCACTTCCTGCTCTGCAACTCAGCTCCACAGGAAGCACTGTTACTGGATGATGAGCAGGTAAGTAGCACCTAAAAAAAACAAAAAACATATGGAGGCGGACAGAGGAAGAGCAACGGTTTCCTCTTAGTTTGCACACAGTGTCGTCTCAGCCAGTTTCATTCATAATCTCACATTTTTGCTTTGATATTGTTGATACGGGATTTGAATGGTTCCCAAGAAACGTTACATAAAGTCTGGAGATACGTGTCTCGAGATGTGTGTGTGTGTGTGTGTGTGTGTGTGTGTGTGTGTGTGTGTGTGTGTGTGTGTGTGCGCGTGGGAGAAGGCTGTGAGCACAGAGTTATTCCTGAGCCGTCTGCTTGTTGTGTGTGGATTCCACTGTAGGAGTGTGAGAGGCTGGATCAGAGTCTCGCCCTGGCCTTGAGACACCTCATCAAACCGCACCAGAGGGCCGAGCCAGGAACACCCCCGCGCACGCACACACAGGCGGACACGGACGGACAGACGGGTAATGCCTGCCTCCTCCGCTTACTTGTTTTCGCCACCGCTCAGTACTGCGATTGTCAATCAAACGAGGAGACAGAAACAGAAGTTGAAATGAAGGCTCATATCAGTTTTCTCCTACATCTGTGAGCATTTCTCTCCCCACCAGCAGGTGTCCACCTCGCTCCGCTCCGGCCCGCCAGCTGAGTCTGCCCGCCCCGTCCTGTCCGCCCCTCTTCTCACCTTTTTGTGTGTGTTTTTTTTCTCCCTCCCTCCCTCCCTCCCTCCCTCCCCTTCCAGCGGCGTCTCAGTGCCAGAAGCTCTCCAGTCTGCTGCACTTGGCAGCCAGTCACGGTCTGAGGACGGTGGCATCGTTCCTGCTGCAGCAGCCGGGAGGCCGCGAGGCGCTGAGGAGGCCCAGCACCCAGGGGCTGACGGCAGCCTGTCTGGCAGAGAGCAGGGGGCACCAGCAGCTGGCCCAGCTCCTCACACAGTGAGTACCGGCAGGGGAGAAGCCGCAGCTGCTGCCCTCTCCTATGCTGCGTAGGAGTGGGCAGCCTGCTTCCCAGCAGTGAGGGCGACTACAGGTTGTCTCAGTTGTCTCGGATGAGTTGTATTTTGCAAGACACGGAGTGGAAAGTGCCTCTCCGGCTTCCACCGTACCACTGTCTGGACTTTGCTGTCAAAGTTTTTCTCAGGCTCAAGTGTTCCAACTTGACAAAAAGAACAAACCACACAAAACAAATGGGACACCGATAATCGGCTTGGAGACGTTTTGAGATTAGATTTCTGTGTTTTTTTGCAATGTTGTTTCGTCTGTGTTTGCATTCTCCAGTATATTGGTTCAAAGTTGCACCCGGGTGGTTGACCTGCTGGAGCGTGCACCCACGTGTGTGTGTGTGTGTGTGTGTGTGTGTGTGTGTGTGTGTGTGTGTGTGTGTGTGTGTGTGTGTGTGTGTGTGTGTGTGTGTGTGTGTGTGTGTGTGTGTGTGTGTGTGTGTGTGTGTGTGTGTGTGTGTGTGTGTGTGTGTGTGTGTGTGTGTGTGTGTGTGTGTGTGTGCGTGTGCCACAGCAGCCCTGGTTGGAGCAATTGCAGTGATTCATCACAGAGAAACTCTGCTCTCCCGTTGTGTTGGTGCAGGTTGTGTGTGTGTGTGGGGTATGAAAAGAATGCAGCTGGAAGCTGTTTGTCACATCACATCGACTTCCTCCGTGTGTTTTTCTCCAGTCCTCCCATTGTTCAGTTATTATTATTCTTATATTATTTTATTTTATGTGTTGCCACTTCCCGTGGCTTGGCATGGTAGCTGTTACATAAGACGTGCAGGGACACGTGTTAACCCCAGCACTGTAGACAGCAACATTGCACTGGGTTACCCCCCCCCCACACACACACAGTCTTTATTTGATCTGGCAGTCACACTGACATTAAGATCTCAACACTGTCAACAACACAATGAGCAAAGAGGCAGTTACGCAAGACATAATTCCATGTTCCAAAGAGTTACAAAAATATTAAGCAAGGAGACAATGATGCTTAGAAATCCCCCGGGGGATTGTTGGGCTCCGGTATCAGGCGAGCTCTCAGTTCATCCCGGGGTTGCCATGATATACAACCACGGCGATCAAAGCGGTCGCCGGATTAAGCTGAGAGAGGAGACGTGAGGCAGATCTGAGGAGTCGGACTGTGAGATGAGAAGTGGCTATGCTGGCCCGGTTCAACAATGTGGCGGAGAGGTCGTGATGCCGGGTTGAGTTGACGGGGCGGCTGACAGACTGAAATTCACGCAGCGTGAGGCAACAGTTAGCTGGTGACAAATCTTTGGACTGTGCTGGCGAGCAGAGCGCCCCGACAGAAACTCGGCGTGAAGAGGAACCGGTTGCAGCGCACATCGCTGTCTGGGAACCTCTGCACGCGCGTGGACGCGTCTGTCTCAGTGTAGGATGTGTTTGCACCAGGGAACGAGAACAAATCCTCCTTTCAACCACTGTAGGTCACCTCCTAAACGTCCAGCCGTGCCTGGAGCTTGTAGCACGGTGTGTGTGTGTGTGTGTGTGTGTGTGTGTGTGTGTGTGTGTGTGTGTGTGCGTGTGTGTGCGCGTGTGTGTGTGTGCGCTCGTCCATGACTCAGACGAAACAACGAGCCGTGATTGGCAGCTCTGCTGATCCTCACCCGGGGTGTGGGTGGATTTAGGAGGGCGTGGTTTACAAAGTCTGGATGAGTGATGAGATGTGATGTCATCGACTGACTGGACTCTGTGTGTGTGTGTGTGTGTGTGTGTGTGTGTGTGTGTGTGTGCGCCACAGGCTGGGCACTGTACACTTCACGGGGGTTGTCGTATTTAGGTCTGGTGTTGAATGTTTCACGCAGCTCCTCCTACTTGCTTGCTACTTAGGCGTATGCTCTCAAGGGGGCCAGGTGAGAATCTGTTTCTTTGAAAGGTCCTCCATGACCAGTGTCTACGTCTTCTCTTGCTCGAGAGGAAAAGTGAGTACATTGTTTAGCTCTGGTCAGACCTGTGTGTTATCTGTGTCACCGCAGGTATGAGACGTCGTCCTCTGTCCCAGTAGAGCCAAAGCAGCAGCTGCACTTTTACCCCGAGGGCCGCGTCTTCCAGCACCACGCCAGCCTCGGCACCTACACCCTCACGCTCCCCGGGCCCCGTCAGGAGGCGGTGGGGCCGGCGCAGACGCCAGGCAGCGAGGGCCGCAGCTTGCAGCAGGAGGTGGAGGAGCTGAGGAGACTGATTGGTCTGCACAGAGACAAAAAGGTGAGCTGACACAGCGGGTTTTGTTTTATTGGCTTTTCTTTAGCTCTAAATCAGACTCAGGGCCCCCCCCTGCTGAGAGCCATGGTAGCGGGACAGAGGGACAGCCTGTGTTGTGAACTCTCCTCGGGTGTCTCCAAGCAGCTTACTGTGAGTGAAGGGCACCCCACCTGGGATGAAAACATGATGGACATGCAGGCTGGACCTATCTTTGGGTTTATACTTGTCGTATCTAATGCATTCTTGACAAGTGTTCACATCTATGTCATACAGAGAAAACTGTGAATTTGAGGTGAACAACTATAGAACCCTGCAGACTAGAATCCTGTGCTCCAGAATACATGAATTTATTGATAATTCAGACCCTTTTTCAGTCTACTCCTTTAGTCTCCTCCTTCAAAACACACTGCTGAACACCGTGTAGCCCACAGGAGCCGCCATGCTCTATAGATTGCGCCTCCGCCCGCCTGACTTCTGGACACAATGCGCCCGAGCACACCGACCAGATGTGGCCAGGCAGATCAATCACGGCCTCATAAAAACGTTTCCTCCGCCAGAGCCCTTACAACAGAACGCGTGCAGCGCTGCCGGGCCCGTCTAGTACATCCCTCACCGCCGCCGCGGCGCTGCGAAACATTTGAGGCAACAAAAAAAAAGAAAAGTCAGGAAACGCAGAGTCGGAGGAGCACATGAACTTGGAGCTATCAATCATTTATCAGGCGATCGCCTTAAGCATTAATGGAAAATGGCTCGCTCTGCCAGAGTTTCTCAACCTGTAAACGGTGACCGAGGGGGGGGGGGGTTGGCAGAGCGGAGCCCGGGGGCAGCCCGGCTTACATTAACACGTCGGTCACACATTCAGGAGAGAGGGGAAGTGTCACGGTGGCTGTGATCAGTCAAAGCGGTTCAACGGTGGCTGGTGACAGACTGTGGAGGGACTGCAGACACGGCGTCGGGGCCTCGCGTCCCCGCCGAGTGTGCGCCGCACTGATCCGTGGCCGCGCGCAGGAATTATGAGCTAAACTGTGAGGGTGATCGTTCTGCTTTTCGTCAGGGGACCTGTTTCCTGGTTCGGATGCACTCGAGGGGACCCGAGGTCCTCGCCGTGTCTGCGTCAGGCTCATTTTTCACCGCGGTATATACAGTTTTTTTCCTCCCGCGTTGCTAATTTTAGGGCCCGTCCCCTTTCTCTCAGGGAATCTCGGAGTTTGCTGCGACCGCCGCGCCGTCTCTCGCCCCCGACCAGGAGCCGCCGACCGCACGCAACTCCAGCCCGGCCCAAGAGAGGGGCGTAAAGGACCGGGACGGGCCGCCGCCGCCTCCGTCGGAGCAGCGCTCCTGCCCGGCCGGGAGCGTCCGTCCGGGCCAGGAGGCGGGCGGAGAGCGCGGGGCCGCGCCGGCCGCCCGCTCCCCCGCCGGCCGCAGCCGGAGGAACAAGAGGAGGACCCCGAAAGCCAGGAGGCATGCGGCCGAGTCGCCGCAGAGCAGCAGGGGCGTCCCAGAGGCCGAGGGAGGAACTGCACGCGGGCCCGCGGAGTCAACAGGAAGCCGTGCCGAGACGGATGGAGGGCCGGCGGCGGCGGCGGCGGCGTCTGTGATTGATGTCAGAGCGGGAGCAGAGGGGGAGACCGCGGCGGCCGCAGGGCCCCTGACGACAGCGGGCGGCCGTGGGCGGCGGCGTGCCGGCAGCGGCGCCGTCGCCTTGCCTACGGCCGCGGGCGTAGAGAAACAGGAAGGAGAGAAGGGGGAAGTCGACTTGCAGACATGCGAGCGGCTGGCGGACGCGGAGCGGCTGGCGGACGCTGAGAGTCTCCCAGCGGCAGAGGCTGAGTTCGACCCGGGATCGGCTGCCCAGAGCGCGGGTGAGTGCATCACTGAGCCCGAGGATGACTGTCAGAAAAAGATGATAAAAAAAAAAAGAAAAAAAAGCTTTTAGCTCGGAAGTGAAAAGTTACTCATTGGAAATCACAGTGCAGAGGTTTTGCTCTCATGGGCTATGGATGCAGATTGCTTCAGCAGCGTAACAGAGATTTTGGAAATTTCACGAGAGGCTGAGGGACCCGAGAAAGAGATCGAGAGAATACGTTGGGAAAAGAAAGAACAGAAACTCGTGTTTACACCGACGGGGTGGTTTTTTTGGTCGTCTGCGTGATGAGTGACCGTTACGGCCAAAGTGAAAGCTGCTTGTGCAACCTGACATAAGACAAAAACTGCATATTAGGGGCTATTTGGCTCATAACAAATGAAGGACACATGGAGGACATTGTATTGACAAAATACCATAGATGTTGATATATACACAAGTGTTAAACATAAATGTATATGAGCAGCAGACACATCACAGATATTCGACCTTTTTTTTTTTTTTAGGTGCATTTGGTCGCTATATACACACACACACATTATTCTTACTCAGTGAACAAGCTGGTGTTCAACATTTCCTGTCTCTTCCTGGCTCTATTTCTCTGCCTCTGTGCACCGCTACCAGGCTCTTTTCGAGGCGTTTTACTGAAAATACCCCGCTGCGGCCGCAGAGCTTTCCTCTGAGAGTGTTGAGGAAGAACCAAAACAGGAAAGTCGTGGACTGTGAAGTTTAACAGCCAGACACACACATGCGCTCCACAGCGCCGATAGGATCTAGGCCCCAGGTTTGCTGTAGGGTTTTTTGCCGTTAGTTATCTGACCTACTGCAAACACAAAAGTATTGATTGGTGCAACTCTGCAGACTTCAGAGGTAAAACGTAGTCTTGTTTTCTTCGTGTGGCACTCGTGCAAAGGGAACGTACCAGCTAGCGGCCTCCTGAAGTGCACCTCGGCGCATGTAGTGATAACCTTTCAATCGGTGTTGTCCCATTCTGTTTTGTTTGGAAGCGGCGTTGCGTGAGCCAAGTTGTTGTGAACCGTAGTTATCTTTCTGAAAAAAAGAAACAAAAAACAAGCTCTCTCTGCTGTTGTTAATCTAATCCTGTCCCCTTTCAGCAACCATGGGCCAGGAACAATCACAGGATCCCCATGAAAGCCAGTCAGACCCCGAGGAGCCGGGCCAACCTGACACCACAAACAAGAGTCCCGAGCCGGGCAGACGGGCCTGCCCCACGTCCCCGGACACTGACACGAAGCCCCAGAGGGGGCTGTGGAGGGGCGCGGGCTGGATGGGTGGTCGAAAAGAATCACCTCAACGTGCGGCGGAAGCTAAGACAGTTTGGTACCAGGGTGAAAATGTAGACCAGGACTGCAGCAGAGCGGAGCTGAGCTCCCAGACGGTCTGGTACGACAGCAGCGAAGTGGATCAGAGGGAACACGAGCAGTGGGAGCAGGCAATGAGAGAGCAGGAAGAATGCGATCTGAGCTCACCCCCGGCTCCTGCTCTCAGTTCTCCACAGCTGTTAGAGCAGGCTCTAAGTTCTCATCAACTGTCTGCAGCTCTTAGTCAGCCACATGCTGCTGGAGCACAGCCAGCCCCGTCACATGGGCCTGGTGCACAAAGACGGGAAGTACACAGATCACAGCGAGAGGAGGAAGTAGGGCCAGATTGGAAGGAGGGAGGAGTACTGGGAGACGCAGAGGAGGTCAGCGGCAGAGAGAGGACTTACAGCAGGGAGAGCTCTGAGGCGGCGGGCATCGAACAGGATAGGGGAGAGGGGCACGAGAGCGAAGAGAAAGGAGCAAAGGGAAGAAAAAAGAGGAAGAAGCGGGGGAAGCGAGGGGGGAGAGAGGCCAAGCTCAGCTCCAGCTCCAGTCTAGAGTCCCAGAGTCAGACGGAGGCGCAGACGCAGGGAGAGCCAGTGAGCAGCCTGAACACGCAGTCCGAGACAGAGACCGAGGCTGAGGCCAGGGATCAAACAGGAAGGGCAGAGCTCCGCTCTCCCAGTTTCCCTGAGCCGGCCGGGAGAGAGGAAGCCGACGGGGACGCCATGCATCTGCCCAGCCAGACGGAGGGCCAGACCAGGGACGTTCACGGGCCCGACTGCGACGTGACAGACTTGGAGCCGAGCTGCACCGCGCCTGAGTTCAGCTCCACGGACCACGGGACAACAAACGTGGCTGACGTCACGGCTCCGCCGGCTGTAGAGACAAAGGAATTATCGCAGGAAGAGAGCATGGACGCTGGCGGACCCGGTGACGTTCACCCCCCCTGTGCCGGCTCCGCCTCGGGACTGGATGACACTGACCTCGGAGAGGCAGAGGTGGGGGAGATCGCAGCCATGCGGCCGATAGAGGAGGAAGCGCCTGGCCCCGCAGAGCTGGAATCAAAGGGTCCAGAGGCATTAGCAGGTGATGAAGATTTGACAGATGCCGGCGGAGCTGTGGCGTGTGAGGATTTGAGGACGGGTTCGCTGGAGTCTTATTGTCCAGGAGAGCTTCCCGTCAAACATCCAGATCCTCCAGAACTCACAGAGGCCTCGTTTCTTGTGGAATTTCCTGCACAGGACACACAACATGTACACCCGGCGGTCTGGGACGACCCGCCGCAGCCCGCGGATCTCGCGGGAGGGCGCGCAGAATCTGAGAAGCCTGTGTGCACGGCCCAAACCGTGGCTCCGCCATCTGAAGGTACTGCGGATGTGTCACCACTTGAAGAAGGGGAAGGAAGGGCCGAGACGGCTCCGAGGGAATATTTAGAGCATTGTTCGGCCTCCGAGATGCTGAGAGATCAGCGGCGAGAGGAGGAAAGGAGAAATGAGCTGTGGATGGGAGAAGAGGAAGCGGCTAAGGAGAGAAGCCGGCAGAGGGGGAGTAAGGACGAGGACGGCTGGATGGTACGTAGAAGGGGGCTGTCGTTCATAGGTGAAGAGGACAATGTGGAGGACGAGGAAGTTGCTCTCTTTGAGCGGGAGAAGGAGCGGCAGCGGCATGAAGACTTGATCGCCACAGCGGTAGCAGTAGTGAATGTAGCAATAGGGTCGGCCGTCTACAGCCTGGAAGTGAGCCAGAGGGAGGCGGGCGGCCGGGCCGAGGCGGGAGTTTGGAGTACGGACAACGATGAGTTGTCGCCTGGTGACCCCGGTCCACCGACACAGCTGTCTGCGGAGGCCGAGGCCGGGACGGAAGGCCCAGCCAGACCGGACTCATACCTCGGGCCCCCAGAAGAAGCAGAGACCTCTGACCTCGCCGACCTCAACCTGACAGCACTTGCAGAGGACGCCCCGCAGCTCCACGTCCACGACGAGGAGATCCTGAAAGAGGCCGCACAAGACGACCCCGTCACGCTATGTCCACGGCCTGAGGAGGGGGACGGCGCAGCGCAGGACGTTCTAAAGCCTCCGCCAGGTGCCGCTGAGATGATCGCAGCAGAAACGGACAGCCAAAGTCTCGCGCAGACTGAAATGCAGCTGCAAGAAGGAAGTCAGCCGTCTTGTCCTGTGGTCGACACAGGACAAGACCCAGGGGCGTCGGGCGTAGTTGGGCTCCATTCTGAGGGAGATCCAACGCCAGAGGAGCACACAGACGCACACACTCGGTCCGTCTGTGAGACAGAGGTCGGCGATGATGGTCACCCCGCAGACTCCAGGCCTGTGGAGGCCGAGGGAGGAGGAGGAGGAAGGCCGGTATGCGAGGCGGAGGAAGAGCGGCCCTCCTCAGACTCAGACTGTCATCCAGCGGGACACGAGAACCATCCAGCGATGGAAACACCCTTCGAAGGGGAGAGGCCAGACTCGCCTCCAGCGGCCGGTCTCGGTCCAGAGGACTGGACCGGCCCCGTCAGCCTGGAGACGGACCGGCAGCAGTCAGCAGACAGCATGGCGCCCGTCTCCACCGTCCCGCCTGACGCTGAAGGTGGTGCGGCGATGGATGAGAGGGACGAGGTGGACACACGTGCTCTGGATACGGTGGACGGGTGGAAGGAGAGAGAAAGGAATAGGATGAAAAACGAAGAGGAGGCCATGAGGGAGGCGGTCACTGCGGGGGACGTGGGCCAGACAGGTAACTGATTGACATCAGCTCGGTTCTCTGTTTGTCTTTCACCAGACTGTGAAGTCATTGCACCCTTAATGTCCTGTTCCTCTCCATCTTTATCTCACACATTAACAGCTCTGCCTCTTAAGTTTGTGAGGATGTTTATTTTTATAAGATGTAGTCTTATTTGCCTTTATCGAGGTCAGAGCCAGTATCGGTGGTTTTGGTTGAGAGGCCAAAGTAGCTGAAGATGCTTCCCCCGTCTTCACTATTGATCTAACCCAGCATTCATGACAACAACTGGCACCAGAGCAGTTAAAAATATGTACCGACTGCATCACCCGCTATTCATAGACCTGTGAAAACTCCCCTTGAAACCTCAGGAAACACAAAAGAAAAGGCCTCCGTCCTCCAGGAAGGACTGGTGGGCAGTGGCTGAGTGTGTATACGGAGAAGACCAACAAGCACAGACAAATGGCGACTGGGGAAAAAAGAAGTTAGATGTCACTCAAACGAACATGGGTCAAGAGCATGGCTCCAGGATGTTGTAGCTCCTGTAGGATCGTGATCCAAGTGTTCAGGTGAAACATCAGAATGAGGCACAGTTCACCAGTGTAAGAGAGAGAGAGAGAGAGAGAGGAGAAAGTAGGGAGGCAAAGAGAAGGAGAAGAGGGGAAAGCAAAAGTCCGTTCTCGCTTTTTAAACACGAAAACTGCCTCAGGTTTAGCAGAGAGGACGCGCATTTGTTTGGACGTGCTGGGAGCTGCGTATCTAACGTCTTACCTGCGCTCTGTCACGGGCGAGTGGCTCTTAAAACTTTACTTGTGTGTGGACATTTCGGTTGTTTAGAGAGCCCTGTGATTTGTTCAGTGTCACGCTCAATTTTTAACAGCGGTGGATGGATTTAGAACAGCAGGAAGTCAAGAGTCAGAGCGGGGGAAAAAAAAGACGTTTATTAACAGTAACAGGGACTGCGTGTGTGTGTGTGTGTGCGCGTGTGTGTGTATATGAGGGAGAGTGGAGTTGTTGATCTAGCTACTGTGTTTGTATGGGGGCATGGTATCCTGGCAACCCAGTGATGTCACCAAGACTTAACAGTGCACAGTGAAAATAGATGTGGGCTGAGAAATGGTTGCGCCGTGTGTGTGTGTGTGTTTAGGTGTGCGTGTGTGTTCTTCCTGTGTGTGTGTGTGTGTGTGTAAGTGAGAGAGAGAGAGAGAGGGAGAGTGAATGTGCTGCTATTTGCGAATATACACAATCGCTTGATGAGTGTGCATTAAGTGTTTCCTAATATAACTGTGACCACTTCTCTCTCGAGTGTCTGAACATTAAACTAAAGTAAATGTGACCGCACACGCCTGGCTGCCTGGGTGTGTGTGTCATGATTAACTGGACAGTGATGCGGGGCCGCATCATCGTCGTCGTCGTCATCGGCGTCTTTTGGGCAGCAGTGACTCGGCGGTTCAGTGGTTAACACGTGGGTCAATTTGTCATTTTTATTGAGGCGCAGCTTCCACAGCTTGCCACCCTCTCGGCACAAAAGGGACGCTACACTGTCCAGACCCGGGGGAGGTGGAGGGAGAGGGGCGGGGGAGGGGGGAAGGGGTGTGGGGGTTGGGGGGGCGCTCACACTCCAAACAGGAAGCGATGCTGTTCAGGTGGAGCGCCTCCCTCTCCGTCTGCTTTGGATCTCGCCTTTTATTGCTCGGCCCGTCGATGTGACAGCGGTAGGGAGTTTCCTCAGAGACGTCTCATCGGCTCTTGCGCAGCGGTCGAGTTTGTCGAGGTAGAGGAGGTCGAGGTGGAGACGGAGACACGAAGAAATGAATGGATGGCGTCCGAATTCCATCTGGCCTCGGTTCGAAGGTTTACGGTTCGCGCAGAAGGCGGTTGTCCTGTCAACAAGCCTGAGGCTGCGAACTGAGAGGAGTTTGAGATCGCCTTAAACCACTGGGCCACAGAAGAAGGTGGAGGCTTGAGTATACGGTAGTGGCGAGGGGATGACAGAGGAGGTGCGAGTGCTGTCCAAACTAAAAAGCTCTGTGAGGCGAAGCCGCCAATCAGCAGTTAATCGGGCTCTCGGTAACGACGAGGGGCCCAATCAGCCGAGGTAATGGTTACCATAAATGAGCTGGAGCAGGCAGCCGTTCCCCTGTATTTATGTCGTGTTCCAGTCATTTTCAGGCTGCACGGCTGGGTCAGGGAAAAGCTTTCCACCTCACCCCCTAATTTACCCAGAAACATGACTGACTCATGGGATCCGACCCGACTCGCCGGGAGAGCAGGAAGTGCGTCCCTGTCCGCGTCACGTTTAGGCAGCGGGTCGGGCCTGATCCTCCGCTCCTCCACTTGATTGTTGGTTTTGCCGGAGGTTTACTGATTGCTCCGGCTGACCCGGGTTCATCCCCGTCTGGGCCTGATCGAGCTGACAGACGAGTGAAAAATCTCGAACCCGATGATCCCCATCATCCACCCCTGAACTGAAAACAGCCCGAACTACATATATCAGCTCAGTTTTAGAACAGCGCAGTTCTCACCCGCTGCTCTCAGTGCAACCGTCCAAATACATTTCCTCATGTTTTGTCGAAATAAAGCGGATTTTAACGATGTGTTCCTGGATTAACGTGGCCTCTCTTTTCCAGCAGCGCGAGAAGACGGTCGACACGAGGAGAGCGAGTCGGACGACACGGGCGATCTGCAGGTGAGTCCATACCCCGGAGTCGGGGTAACACAGCGGGCACAATGAGACGCATTCAGACAGAGTCAAGCACAAGACCAGTGTTAAACATAGACAGTCACTGGATCCTTCCAGAGTTGGACTTCGGCTCGTAGTTTAGGCTTGTCTGACTCTCGTTTCTGAATGTGCTGCTCCACATTTCCGTAGCTTCATCTCAGTAGTGAATTCACAGGTTTGACAAACAGACAACCCATACACTATGTTGAAGGCTTACAGTGTGGCCTTTCACTGAAATGTATCATTTAGACTGACTTTTACTTACTTTTGAACTTTTACTGACTTTTTTTTCCCTCTATTCTTATTTGTCTGTGATGGATCGGCGCACTTTGACTCTGACTTTGACTCTGACTGACTGCTCTCCGCTGGTGAGGAGGCGACCTGGACAGAAGGGAAAAGGCCGACCTTGTTTCGTGCGTCAGTCATATCATGCGAGACGGTGCCGAGAGAGAGAAAAAAGTGAGAAGTGAAAGAGAAGATAAGGCCCCGCCTACCCGTTTCACCTCCCCACACCTGACCTTTCTGACTGACTCTCACAGAGTCTGGTTTGATAAGTGTAAAGCCGACGTGCTGGACTGCTGCTGGACGCTCAGTCGAGCCTGTGAGGCATATCGAGCCCCGGGAAGATTTGTCCTCCGGTTAGGGGAAACTAACCAGAGGACTCCCGAACTGTCCTTCACAGAGCAGGAAGGACAGGTAACAAGCCAGAGCGAGCTGCTTTCCAACACAAACACACCAGAGCAGACACAGGCTGTGGCATTGGCGCTCAGCGGCGTGAAGATGACTGATAAGAGTTTAGATAAGAGCTGGGGCTGAGAGCAGGTCCCATGATTCTGAATGGCCTCTGCTTCCTCTAGGTGACTGTGGATGTATGAGAGCTGCTCTCAGCTCCTCGCTGCTCTCCAGGCAGTTTGAGGTCAGAGCAGGCCAGGACAGGCCAGGCCAGGCCAGACCAAGGCCACCCCTGATAAATAATTATTTTCCATGTATTCCTAGTGACGCAGTAGTTGATCTGCCGGAGCAGCAGGTCAAAGAAGGAGATATGGGAATCTTAAGGCCTGGACCTTACTGTGTGTGTGTGCGTGCGTGCGTGCGTGCGTGCGTGCGTGCGTGCGTGCGTGCGTGCGTGCGTGCGTGCGTGCGTGCGTGCGTGCGTGCGTGCGTGCGTGCGTGTGTGTGTGGTTACCTCGGCATGTCTTGTTTTGGTTGCGCTGCATGAAGTAATCTTACAGATATAGAGGAGGGAAAAGCCGAGGAGGGAGATAAACGTTCAGGAAACGAGCGGAGATCAGATCATGTTTTCTGCAGTCACCTTTCCTGGTTACTCATAAACACTCGCGGGGGAATGCCTAGGAACCTTTTTACCACCACAGAGTGTGAGTGACGCAGGGACGCTTCACTAGTAGCGCTGGTTTACGCAGCGTAAAATAAATTCTGAGGACGGGCCGGACGTTAGGGTGGCCCGGAGGGTCGGGAAGGCTCAGATGCTCGGTTTCTGTACGCATGCCACACTCCACCTGAGCCTGACAGCGGAAAATAAAACCGTGAAAACGTCTGATCGGTGGATTTCTTGGGTGCAGTCCACACCTCGGATTGAGGATTGTAACACATGAGCAGCGTGCCTGGAAGCCGAGTTATCACGCTGCGGCCGACAGCACAGATGGCCTGCTACTCGTTTCTGAAATCCCACCAAAATAAACAAAAAAATGCTATTTATCGGGGGAAATGAAATGACAGGGCGGCTGCTGGTCTGAAAGCTATGTTTGCTAATCACTTCTCTCCGCTGTTTGCCCAGAGCACACATACCAGTTTTGACTTTGAATCTTGGTCGGGGCGTATCAGAGGTACCTGTCAGTCTGATTTGTTACAGTCGTTAGCAACGCCTCCAGTGCGTAAGAATCACATGTACCTTCAGATTCTCACTGCAACATATGAAGTAGTCGTCCTACTTTTTGCCCGTTACCTTCATTAGCTTTTTGATAAGAGGTTAATAAGTGGGAGGTTTTCCCCTTTACCGGTCAGCTTTATTCCCGGTGGAGAGCGGTCAGAACTGAGGAGTTTCCAGGTGGCCAGTCGGGTGGAATAAACAGAGCGAGGCCACTGGGTTGGGGGCAGACCAGGAGAAGTGTTGGAGCACAGTTGTATAAGAAGAGGAGGAGCGGCCGTCAGACCAGCTCTCCACAAATGCTGCTCTCCGACGAGCCAGGAGACTGGGAGACGCATGGAGGGTCTGATTAGCACCCAGCCCGTCACATGACTTGTGGCTCCTTTGTTTTGAGACAAGTGCCCAGCTCCGAGCGAGTCCTGCTGCCTCCCTGTGGTCACAGAGGGTATAACTGCTTCCAGATCCTCCCTCCCTCCCTCCCTCCCTGTCTCCCTCTCTCCCTCTCTCTCTCTCTGAGTCACAGCTGGATGGTGTACAGTGGCTGTTGCCATGGCAGCCGCTCTGTTTGTGCGCTGCTTATTGGTAACAGATGAAGCCGATTGTTTCTACTTATTGGATGTAAGTCGGTGCCTTGTCCCAGTGAGTGAATAACCGCTTTCTACTACTTAGACTTTAATAACAATGAGCCTCATTGGCTGAAGCCGTCAGCAGCGTCTGTGAGGGTCTCTTCGCTGTTTTCTGTCCCCAACAATGCGACGTTCACTGCCCGCCTGTCTGTCATTACAGTGACCATTCAACACAAAACGGTGGCAGTTATCCGCATTTATTCATGTATTCACTGAAATGCAGTGCGCTCTCAAACGACAGTGAAACAAGTCAGGCGCATGCTGCAAAGCAACAGATTGTTAGACTTAAACAAACAAACAAAAAAGTCCCTGATTCCAAATGTACCTGAAAGCACAAGCAGCTGTCGAGTTCCTTCAGCTCTACACCTGCGTCGAGCAATCTGTGAGCGGGAGCAGTTTACAAAGCGTGTCAGAGGACAGAGGAGATCAAATAAACGTAATAGACATCGATATTTGTATACAGACGAGCTGCCGTTTCTATAGAGGAGCACTGTCAAGCAAGGAAAGCAACGGGATCTTTTAATCTCCTTGTTTGTGAGTCATGAGTCGACGAAATTGAACTTTTCAGACAAAGACCGAGAGCCCAGTCATCAAGTCGCTCAAGACCTGTGTCCGCGCATGTTGAGACTCGACTCGGGCCCAGCACGCCATGATCCATCTGTTTAGCGTTCGTAGTAAGACACAAAGCTATCACCTCCCCGAGTTTCTTCCGTTGCCACGCATGAGGTTTCTCACAGGCTGCTTGATCTTGAGAACGTGACAGACGGTGGCAGTGAGAGCCGTGCCACTCTTAGTCTCAACGTCTCAAAGTAGCTGCACGCCTAGTCATGCATTCACATCGAACACATAGAACGAAACCCTCAACTCTGTCCTGATTCTGCACGTGGGTGCAACCGAAACGTGTGAAATCGCCATACCTCTGTCACACGCCTCCACATGCGTCTGTGGCGGATGATTTCTCCGCCTGTTTCACCTCCCTCGTCTCGTCCAGCTGCTGGGGCTTTCGCTTCAGAGTCCTCGGGCCGGCCGGCCGTCCATGGAGAACAGTCTCCATTGTTCCCGTGCCGCGAAGGAGCGAAAAGATGAGAGGGAGTTTGTTTCAGAGTGAAGGACAGATGTGACGGGCGTGCGTGTATGTGTGTGTGTGAGGGAGAGAGAGAGAGAGAGAGAGAGAGGGCGAGAGGGGAATAGAAGGCCTGAAGGAAAAAGGGAAGAGAGAGTGGGAAGGAGTGATGGAGGGAGGGGCCGCTGTTATGAACAGATGTGGGCAGAGAGGCTCATTTTCCAACCCGAGCTGCATGGAGAGGGAGAGCGCCACATTCACAGACTCCGCACACAGGATTACTGCCTGGACTTCAGGACTTTGTTTTTCTGCTTTAACGCGGCCGACGCGCGGGTTTTCGCCTCAGCTCGGCCTGGAACCTGTGACTGCGCCTTGGCGCGTCAGCCACACACCTCCCTCCTCTTCTGTGGTCGATCAGTGCCATCGAAATGTGTAGTTTCAGTTGATATCTCGCAGGGTTTTTGTTTTTTTTCTCGTCATCTTCCTCCCTTCGGTGGCAAGCGGATCAGCAGCCTCAGCCGTACTGGAAACTGCCAGTTGGACCTCTTTTTTTTTTTTTTTCTTCTTCTTTTCTTTTTTTCCTCTCTCCCCATTGGGTACTCCACCCTCGGCCGTTATTTGTTTTCCCGACTGTGTTGTAGTCAGGAGCGGAGGCTGAGTCGGTAGGGAGAGGCGCTTCAGGATCTTGGGGGATTGGGGCAGGATGGCTGCTGGTGCCCGGCGCGTGCATTAAGGCATCGCTCCTCGGCTGCAGACACAGTCGAACTGCAGGCATGTATGAGCGGCACAGGCGGAGGTACAGCTTCTGTGCCAAAGGAGAGAGGACCGTGGATGTGGTGCTGATAAAGGTAGGAGTGTGTGTGTGTGTGTGCGCAACTACACATACAAAACATTATTTTCTTGAGTATTTTGATAGATCACTCCTGACAGTCAGAATCTGTCTGATCCTCCTACATTTTTAATGCAGTCAGTATCTAAAAAAAGTCCTTATATATCTCATATTTATGCATTTTACAATGCAAAAACGCATATATGCCATAAATGCCATATAATTATGGCGGCACCCATTAAGATTTTCAAGTCCATGTGACATTTCTGTAATCCTCGGTCAGTTAATTAGCCACACTGATGCAGTTTTTGTTGAGTGGGTTATTTAGATCTGGACTTTCAACACGCCACAGAGTTAGCTAGCCAGGAGCTAAACCAAATGTATTCACTCCTCTTGCTTCTTTTTCCACTTCAATCGCTCCAATTTGACTCCTGGGTTTAGGACTACATCTTCTATCAGGCTTTGGGTGATGCAAACAGGAAGTAACGCGGTTGCCACGGAGACGATATGCGCTATGCTTTCCGTTTGGGCAAAGTGGCTCCTGGCCTGCCTCGGTCATACGTCTCTCCCTCTCTCCTCTGGGAGTGCGAACAACGTGAGACAATGTCTTCCCCACACTCTGTCCCTGGCGAGACAGCGGCTGCTAGACCGCCTAAACCGTGAGAATCGATCATTTAATGGTTCTGCTCCCTGACTGATGGCACAAACAGACAGGGGCCGGCGAAAGCTACAGACGCCCTCTGAATAATTCATGAGCAGTCAATGAAAAGTTGAAGAGGGAACTATGTGATAACATTGGGATAACAGGGACAACACTTGGGCTCCGAGTGCTTGGATCTGAATGATCCTGAGACGAAGAAGACGAAATGTACACGTCTGCTTTCCTCCTCAGGCGATTCACACGATGGAGATGTTATTAAGGCAGGAAAGGAGATGTCATACATGCGGGGATGTCAGACATATTCGCCAGGGTTTCCCAACAAACGTGCAGACAGCGGAAAGTTTTCTTTAGGCCACACCCGGAGCAGCAGAGCAGGGCTGATGAGTGGTGTTCTCGTCCCACGCCGCTCAGTTCCTCTTCTCATCTGGAAGATGTCATCATGCTGTTTATTCCAGCTCCCCGAACGCCAGGGCCCACGTGTTTTTGAGGTCTCTCATGTCTGAGTGCTGATTTGAGGGCCCGGGCCGTTGTCTCGTAGCCCGTGTCGGACTGAGGCACCACCTATGTAATGAGGTTGAACTGTGAGAGGCTCGTGACTCATGCTCTCGGCTTCGGGGGGGCCTCAGAGTTTGTTGAAGCAGCAATCACCGTCCAGGAGAGTCGGGCCGAGGGTTTGTTTGTAAAGACCATTGTCACAAAATCACAGTTTGCCTCAGAGGGCTTTATAATCTGTGCAGCATGTGGTGCTGTCTACTTTGAGGCTGGAGTCTGTAATGGGGAGGAGAAACTCGAAAGAGGAGCGGCAGGGGAGGGATCCCTGTCCCGGGACAGACAGACAGACAAACGTGCAGTTTATCGTGAGGAGAGAGCAGCAAAATGTAGAGACTATGGGAGACAGAAATGAAGACTTTCTAGATTCTGGAAGACGATGAGGAACGTTGGGACTGAACCACACAAACCAGGAAGTGAGGGCCGCCAGAATCACAGGACAAGGCTGTAATTTAAGACTCAACAAATCAAGCGCAGCCTTTTTATTGACAGTTTTGAGTTAAAGTCTGCAAACTTATCACGCTACTCAGCATGCGTGCGAGCTACAGTACGTACTGGTTGATTTTATCATAAATATGGTATCACCGGTTCAAAGTGCTGTTGATAATTGTATTTTTGCTTTAATATTAAGCCAAGCGGGGGACACATCAGTGTTAAAGTCTTCATGATCTGCTCAGATGTCCATGGTTTTAAGTGTACAAATGGGTGTGTGGCCATAGGTAAGAGGGGGTTAGAACGATTTGACATTACATTACATTACAATAACATCACAGCAGAGTCTATGGTTTCTCACTCATTCAGTTCTGTCAGTCAGACTGCTCATTGCTGGATGTTTATGACTTAAAAAAATGTAAATAAAAGTAATTTCTTGGTCACTCCGTGTGGACCTCCTCACATACTTGTGTGTGTGATGTGGAACTGGACTGATGCGTTATCTCCTCTCTAAATGAACACTGCCCTTCTCCGCCTGTCTTGGGTTCTGTCCCGTCCTGTCGGGCCTGCTGGACCTGAATCTCCCGGCCTGAGAGATCGGTTCACAGCTCCAAGTCCAGACACGACCTCCGTGCTCCTCACAACTGTGTGTGTGTGTGTGCGTGTGTGTGTGTGTCACATCAGGGAGCGACTCAGCAGCAGCCAGGAAACACCCTACACTGGGTGAATGTGGTCGGGGTGTGGCCAAACACAGATGCAGTACGCACACATTCACAAGTCATGTGATTGCCACCAGATTGTTGTGGCAATAATCTCTGTCATGCACTTGTGCGCCCTAAAAAGAGAGCACAAATCGTTGCTTTGTTGCCCGTTGTGTGTGTCCAGTCCAGTGCTCCCAGTGGACAGAGCAGCAGGAGATGATGACACAGATGACATCCAGGGCAGCCAGTGCTGCCTATCATCTGATTAAACTCACCGAGGAGGTTATGTTTTCTCTCTATTTGCCCGTCTGTTTGTTACCCAGTGGATTCATATCCAATCTGCTCAACTCATCCATCCAGTCATTCACCGTCTTACCTGCTTTGTACCCATTCATGGATCTGCTGGAGCCTATGTCTAGTCCACAGAGGGCAAAGGAACCCTAGTCCATCACTGGGCACACACACACACACACACACACAAACACACCATTCACTGTCACACTCACACCGAGGGTCAATTTAGAGTCTTCAATCCAGCTAAACATGCATGTTATTTGGACGTGCATAACCTGTGAGTAAATGAACTGTCCAACATTGAAGAGAAACAAGTCTCACTTTGGTAGTGACCAGACTTATGTCAAATCTGACTCTGACGATGATTATTTCGTTAACTGGGAGTCGTCTAACGGCGTTATCTTGTAGAGAGCTGCAGGGAATAAAATTCCAGGCCCCTCACGCCTTCACACAGGCAACCGACACGTGTGGATTGAGTCTTGAAGACTGTGGACTGCCACATGCTGGAGAGTCGCTCTTTTGTGCAGACCTCTGGTCCCTACAGGATGTTGAGGACAGAGCAGGCGACATGGAGCCTCTACAATGGATCCATTGAGCAGAATGGATGCGGGGACAAAGGCGTCATTGGTTTCAGTAATGAACAATCACACAACTGAATATGAGGTCAGTCTGATGGCTCGGCCTACAAGACTTGCACAATGGCCCGATGGGGCGACTTTGAAATCCTTTGCTTCAGACAGACGTCAGGTTTGTTCGTGTCCGGCATGTTAACGAGTCTTTTTACCCTGAAACTTTCAAAGCACTTCCAGCGAAGACAGGAGGGGAGGTCTGTTGTTTCCCCCCTCCAAGTTTTCTCGCAGCTGCTCTAGAGCTGGCAGTGACATCGCGGATGCAACCATATTCATCCCAGAGATTTTTTTTCGAGATGTTTCTTCACTTTATATTCAAACATATTTTAGTAGTTTTACTGCTGCTGCTCCAAACATCAGCCTAAGTTCATCGATGTAAGTAAAAAAAGAAACAGTGAGTTAAGTCTAAACAGTTATAGTATCGACTGGTTGATTAGGATGTAACTACATTGTCTTGAACATCTGATGGCAGATGGCTGGTTTGATAAAAGCTCCATTGTGCATCTGTTCTTGTCAAGTGCACTGGAGGCTCGATATCAAGTCATTGCAAAGCTGTCTCTTTTGAACAAGTGAGGTTGATTGTTTTTGTGCCTGCATTTTAATGCGCATGCAGATCTCGACAGAGCGATTGCCAATGGATATATATACAGTATATCTATAGATGTATCTCTTCGTATGCACTCTCTTTCAGTCATAACTCTGCACAGATGTTTAGGATTCTGCAGATGCTCTGATGGACTATATCAGCCATACACATGTTCATTAAGCATGACCTCATGCGGATGCAGCATGTCAGTGATTAGCTGAAACTGGTCCCGGATGAGGCCTTTGAGCCTGGCTCTCGCTGGCAGCCAGGGGGAGAGGACGACGCCAAAGGAACCCATTGAGAAATACATTGAGAGTTCGGCAGTTCATCTCACATAGTGTTTGATTAAGGACTGAAGGGTTCGCTCCTTTGTTTGTGGCCAATGGGCTTGGAGGAATCTGCAAAACAACAAACGTGTCCATGTCCATCGTCCTTCCTTATGGGGACGACATGCAGCTCTCCTCAGCATACAGCGTTCAATCATAGGTTACAAGAAATGAGTAGATGTGATGTTCCCAGAAGTCATGGAAACACCACTGTGTATGTGTGTGTGTGTTTCTCTACAATACAGAAGTCTTCCAGAGAACCTCTCCTCCGTCTTTTTGACGTTACACTGAACTCTCTGTGTCTGCTTGCATGGGCGGAACAATCATTTACTTGTGAACTGTCCGTCTGTGTGTGTGTGTGTGTGTGTGTGGTTGGCGAGTTCGGAGGTTCCTCCGGTGCATGTCGATATGCTCACACTATAGCTCGAGCATGACACACAGGCTGCCGGTGTGGGTGGGAATGTGTTTCCACGTGTGGAGCCAGTGGGAGTGACGACATCGCGTCTCAATATTCATGTGACGCTGACATCACTCGCGGACAGAGGAGGTGGTCCGGGAAGAAAACTTTTTTTCGCGCCCCCCCCCCCTTTCTTTAAAGCTACAAAGACGTCCTGAGAAACCACCGTCTGATGAACAAACTCACACTCTCAACCCTCCTCCTGTTCTGTCTGTCAGATCCAGAGGGACAAGGACGTGTTCTACCCCGTGCAGCCCTGCGCCGAGCCCGACACGCTGCCGGCGTGCACAGGTAAGACACGCACGCACACGCGCACCTGTCGGGTGACCAAAAGAGAGAGAGAGAGACGAGAGGGAGAGGGAGCGCGCCTCCTCGGCAGCCCCGCCCACACGTCTCGAGGGATGACAGCAGAGCGCGCGGCTCCGCCCACTGATGCTGTCTGTCGAGCTGACAGACTGCAGTTACATGCTCAGAGCGGACTTCCATCTGCACCGTAGCAAACCAGGCCACTTCCTGCAGGGAGCTGCAGCTGACCGAGCAGGGGTTTAAAGTCCAACATGCTGCTGAGATCGGCCGATCGGTCTGGAAAGATTCTCTTTCCACCATTAAGGAAAAAAAAACTGCACCACGCGCCAAAATAACTTCATAATCACACACCGCTAAGGTTTCGACCCCCGTATCGTCAAATGCGTGCTCTGGTAAATATGAGAAGGAAATGGTAATCATTCTGATGTGGTTTACACTGCAATATAATTGGCTGATATCAGGATGTCAGTCAATTACCAGTGTTTTCCTTTTTCGGAAACTGAGTGGAGCTTTTTTTTTTTATAGTCATGCACAGTGTCACAAGCTCAAACGCGTTGGTGTCACAAGTTGATAAACTTCTGCTATTCTCATGTCTTCAGCTGTTTCCTCTCTCAACACTTTTCAAGTGTATTATCTCAAGTGTCTCCGCTCTCTCTCTCTCTCTCTCCCTCTCACACACACGCACGCACACGCACACACACACACAAGGAGGAATAGTTGAGTTGAGCAACAGCATGAACACAGATCAGACCCAGACAGACACACATCAGCACCATTTCTCAGCGTTGAAGCTGAGGAGCCGCTTAAAGAGCTTTGTGCTCAGCTGCCCCGTTGTAATGTCATGATGTCATCACATTAGCGAAGTTATCGTGTACCAGATGCCATTATGTTCAGTAGGCCGTGCAGATGCCGTCTCTCTCTCTGTCTCTCTCTCTCTCTGTCTCTCTCTCTCTCTCTCTCTGTCTCTCTCTCTCTCTCTGTCTTTCTATTTCCCTCTCTCACTCTCACTCACACACATACAAAGTCCTCTGTGGTTTTGGCGATATGAGGTCAACTTCCTGTCTCGGAGGATTGCAACCAGCGGTGCAATCTGCAAAATCAGACATTGCACCACTGATTCAAATGTAGAACCAGCGATGAGATCTTCCACTTTCTCAGCAAGTGAAAATAAAAAGTACTGCACGTCTGTGCTGGGTCGCAGACCGAGGATTTTCGCCCCTGTGTCCTCTTCCCTCTTTCGCTGTCTTCAGTTGTGTTTTTATTGTGTTTATTATTTCCTCCAGACATCCATGAAGGCAGAGAGGAGTGCGTGTCGGTGTGTTTGCTGGAGGAGGACCAGAAGGCTCTGAAAGTCACTGCTGAGCTGGATGACGGCGTCTTCAAAAAGGTACGGAAACCTCCTGAAGCACACACGCACACGCACGCACGTTCATCTGGGTGTTGGCTGCACGTCAACATCACTTTCCACCGGGGTGTGTGTGTGTGTGTTTTTTGTTTTAATCCTCCTCTGAACGTCAACACAGGAGGAGCGCGCGGGGTCAGGAATAGCCGTGCTGCCGCAGCGCTTTCTGCCGCTACGCTCTTCTAAAATTAACCCGGGGATGGGAAAGCCTCTGGTGCGAGGGGTTACGCAACGGGACTGGGAAGGGTTTCACGTCCTCAGCTTGGCAGGGACCAGAGGAAAACCATCCGGCCGGCTCCTGCGCGCAGCTGCACGGATGCTGGATCACAGACGCGCCCTCTCTCTCTCTCTCTCTCTCTCTCTCTCTCTCTCTCTCTCTCTCTCTCTCTCTCTCTCTATCTCTATCTCTATCTCTATCTCTATCTCTATCTCTATCTCTCTCACTCTCTCTCTCTATCTCTCTCTCTCTATCTCTCTCTCTATCTCTCTCTCTCTCTCTCTCTCTCTCTCTTCGTTTCTACATGTCAGTGCTGTGGCTGCGAGCGTTCAGCCAGTCCTCATCCTCCTCTCCTGCGCTTCTCTACTCTACTGTACTTCCTCTGAGCCGCACTAAGTACGACTCAGAGTAGACGGTGTTGCATACGACTAAATACTCGATATAAATGTGTGAAAGCCAGAAACACTTCTCTTATGCACATGAGCGAAAATGCAAAACGATCAAAGTAACAAGATCACCATATAGCTGTGTTAAAGCGCTCCTCTTCGCACTCTGCTGCTTTTTATTGCATGTCTAGAGGCACGCTTAGTTTTAAGGTACAAGCTGCTTTTGCTGGTGGTCACTATTGAGCTTCGCCACCACCTGCTGGACTTTGAGTGCATCGCATCCACTCCGGCTGATCGCTCCCTCCCTCGCAAACGACCCGTCCGTCCCCGTCCCCCCCCCCGCTCGAAGGTGGAGGCCGCCGCCGCTCACCGAGTTCAAGGACGGGCAACGCGTGAACGTTTCACGGTGCGCGGCGGAACATCTCGCGGGGGCGGGTCCGACGGCACCGCGCAGGCCAGAGAGGTTGAGAGAGCGGCTCAGTGTGACTCAGTTGTTCTGGACGGGGCCTTTTCCACTCGGCTCTCTCATAATCCTGCAACCCGGGAGACGACATGTGGTTTGCAAACTTGGCCGCGCTCCCCACCCCTCAAAAGCCTTGTCTTACAGGGCTCTTTGACATCGTGTTAAAATCCGACTCGGCCTTTTGAAGCAGATCTGGACAACAATAGGGGAAAGTTTGCAACCTCGAGAGTCAAAGTGTTTTCCTTAGACGTATCATGGGGAAATAACGATGAGGTACAGGCATGTATGCGGAGTAGCTGGACAGTCCAGTGCTGCTTCCTAGATTTGCTAGAGGCCGCCAGGTGTTTCTTACTGACCTCAGGGTTTTGGCCGCCAAAAGAAAATGGTTCACTGAAAAATGAAATCTGAGCTTTCGGCCTGCTAAAGCCGTCCTCTCTCTACTTCCTCCAGCCTGCCACGCCTCCCCCCTGCGTCGGCCACCGGGAGCGAGGCGTCCGCGTCTCCTGGTCCTCCACCGAGGACGGCGTGATGCAGGGAGGCCTCGGCCCCGGCGAGGAGGCGCTGCCAGCGGGGACGTCCGAGGCTGCGGCTCCTCAGAGCTCCAGGCTGTCCTGGAAGTCAGAGACAGAGGACAGAGGTGAAGACCACACACAATCCATGCAGACATCAGAAAATACTGGTTTATAGGAGTTTGTGTTGTGCTATAAGGAAGTCTAGATAGTGAAGTACAGATATATTAAGTATATTCTGAGATCTCCTCGACTTAAGAGGACAGCAGGAAATGGAAAAATGTTCCTGACTCTAATTCAGTGTTTCATGGAGGCCTCAGAGCCTCACAATACTCACCCCCTCCCCTCATTCAATTCATTTAAAAGGGGAAGCATGAGGAAGAATGATGACCGTGAACTGCACCATTTCCACTTCGTGGCCAGGGAACTTTGAAGCACATCGTTCCCCATTTTTCCCCTGCGCTCATTTCCTCCCATCACTCCGCTGTCACTATCTAAATAAATGCACAGAAACCATAAAGAAACACACTGGAAAAGGGCGCTGTTGCAGTAGAATATAATTCTGTCTTCCTTCAATGAATCCCAGGTGGAGGAGGAGGAGGAGGAGAGGGCGAAGGAGGGGGAGAGGAGGAGGAGAGGAAAGATCAGCTTCCGGAGAACCCAGTCTCCTCCGCCATCTTGCGAGCCTCCATCCGCTCCCTGTCTCCGTTCCGTCGGCACAGCTGGGAGCCGGGCAAGAACGGCGCCGCCGCAGAGGGGGACGCCACGCAGCGCAGGTACTGGCTCCGATGGACAGTCTGCCCCCGTCTGTCTGCTGATGAGAGACATCAGTAGGGGACATCAGAGGGTTCTCAAGAGCATCTTCCAACTCTAAGAGTCAGTTATCGTCGTTTAACATGGAGTCATGAAGTTAGGCCCAAAGTTGAGGGGAAGAGAGGGAAGCAGCCGGACTATTTCGTTTTCCGGCCAGGGAAATATTTTCACTGGACGTGATGACTGGAGACGGTTCAATTTGTCGGGCTGTGACTAATTACTGGATTTGGTATTGTTTTGACTCGTCAAATACCAGCCATCTGTTAGACCCGGGCAGACATAATTAAGTTAATGAGCGGGAGCTATAAAGCGGAGCTCCCTCACAGCCTGCTCTCTCGTCTCCGCTCGACGCTCCTCCGCAGGAGTGAGCGGGAGCGTGTCGGCTTCCAGGTTTCTCTCGTGTTGTCATCTGCGATGGCACTGATGGAGGTTTTGAGGTGGCACCAGAGTGAAGTCACCGTTTCCCAGAATCTGCCGCACGAGCAGTGAACTCACCTCGTATCTCTTCCTTCCTTTCTTCCTCTCTCTCTCTCGTTCTTTTCTTTTCTTTTGTCCCGGTCTTTCCACTAACAGCTCGTCTGTCTTTTCTCTTTCAGCTCACTGACGAACCTGTCGGGAGAGGCCAAGAGAGCCAAGCCCCCGCTCCACAGAAGAAGGTACGTCTTTCATCAGTCACCTGCATCGCACACATCATCACTCACTCAAACGCACACACTCCTCTGTGACTGTACGCGCACACTGTGTGTGTGTGTGTGTGTGTGTGTGTGTGTGTGTGTGTGTGTGTGTGTGTTGGCCAGCAGGCGTGTCACAGAAGACACCGATATGTCAGTGAGTCACTGTGCAGGCCTTTCCACAGCTCTGAGCCAGTAAGTCGGCTCGCTCTGAATTCAAGGCGTTCTTTCATGCTCACATTAGTCACTAATGACCAGAGCAGCTGAGGTGCATGATGGAAACACTGTCTCCAAGACAAGAATGTACTCTGTGTGTGCGTGTGCGTGTGTGTGTGTGTGTGTGTGTCCTGGGTAACAGAGTCTGACAGGGTTTAGCAACAACCTCTGAAAACTTAATCGGAGCGAATCCGGAACCGTTGCCCCGCTCCACGGCCGTCACTCAGGGGTCGGGGCGTGGCTTAGCATCCTTGTTTTCGCGAGGTTCGGCCGTCTTTCCAGGTCCCTGCTCACATGACAGTCTAGACACACACACACACACACACACACACTGACTCCCTTTGCCCTGCATGGTATCCAATGGAAAAGTCATTCAGTGGAATAAAAGAAGTATTACCACACCATCTGGTTGAACAGAGGGAGCTGGAGAGGGAGGATCGCAGATGGAAAATTCCTTTTTTTTTTTTTTTTTTTTGTTTCTCGATTCACTCCAGTGTTGTAGCGCAGCGATTATGGCCTATCAACGCCTCAGCAGCTGGAGACGGACACCTGTCTGCAGACAGGTGGACCCGTGCCCACAGCTGCTCTCTGGGCTCCTCATCACAGCACAGTGACAGCAGGAGGAGCCCGAGGGAGGACGAGTCTCTCAAACACTCTGTGTTTGCAGTTGCAGACTCCTAACAGCCCTGTGAATATTACTCCACCATTTATAAAATCTGATACTTAATTAAAATGGAGCGGGCTGACTTCCACAGTATGCATAGCTCAACACCATCCACGTAATTGTGATGGACAAGTATGTATGTGGTTATGTAATTTAGTAAGCCCGTAAGGTGCCGTTAAAGCTTGAAACTGGACCTTGAAAGTGCTTGAATTTGACCTTAGAAAAGGTGTGTAAACCTTATGTGCACATTCCGGGCATACAATGTGCATGATATCATTTATAAGAGGACGTGTTGGTGATCGTGACATTTCCCCAGAGCGATAGGGAGAACACAGTTGTCCGGCTGCTTCGGCCTTCCCAGCTCTGTAGCACCCACCAGAGGAGAGCAGTAGAAACAGGAGGCAGCGCGCTCCCCAGGCGCGGGCCTAGCCCTGTGTTGGCTCTGCTTTGGAGAGGCAGCTCATCCACTGTCTGGTCCAGAGAGCAGACGTTTTCCAGACGCGGCCCACGTCCCAACCAAAGCCTCTCTAAAAGTTTCCACTGGTGTGAAAAGCCCGGGGAAAAAAGGTCGGCCGGGGCGGGTTTGCATGAAGCGGAGAAGCCAATAAAAATGAGGACGGCAGGTGTGCGCCGGTGTGTGTTGAGGGTCCGTCATGTGCAGCGCAGGCTGCGGGGTGAGCCGACGCAGATGTGATGCGCACACATGCATGCCGCCGCTCACACGTCGCCTCAGACACGTTCATGGCCCCGGCCGTTAAAGCTCGACCACCACCTCCACTCATCCATCTCCTCCAACATCCTCTTCATCTTTCTGTTCCATGTTTCCACCACCTCCTCCATCATCACCTCCCCATCCCATCACCACCATCCCCCCGCCTCTCCATTTCACCAGCATGAGTTGGTGCACGTCCAACCTGCGACGTCAGGAGCAAATAGACAACAGAAGGTAACGGCTGGTCCGCGGTCTGCTGTGCAGGGCCCCTCACAAATGCACCTGTTAGCACACGGTTCTGTGTTTGTCTGATCTCTCTCGCTCTCTCTCGCTTCCCACCCCCACTCAGCTACAGCCTGGAGGGTCTGGAGGTGGAGAAGGGAGCGGCCCAGGCTCAGAGCCCCAGCCTGGGCGAGCAGGGTGGGGAGCGGAGCGCGGGGAGGAGCTTACGTCTGGAGAGCCAGGAGAGAGGCTCGCTGGTGTCGCTCACCGAGGAGGAGCAGGAGGGAGATGGGAGCAGCATCGGCAGCCAGGTCTGTGTGTGTGTGTGTGTGTGTGTGTGCTGAACCTGACCTTCCCAGAATCATAAACTATGCAGTCCCATCTGTCAAGTGTCAGTGAGGGCAGAGAGAAGGCTAAATTTGGCCTTTAAAAACACACCGATGTTTGGAAGAATAAAAAGTGAGAAGTCGACACAGAAGTTCTTCAGAAAGTCTTGATGACTGTCAGCTTTAAATACCCACCGTGTCAGGTGGACATTTCACTTATTCCTGAAGGCAATATCAGCAGTGTGTGTGCGTGTGTGTGTGTGTTTCTCAGGCATCACATGCGGCTCTGACAGCGACCAACAGCTGTCCGGCCATGTTCCATCACCAGACCCTCACCAAATCCATCTCCATGGTGACCATCAGTCAGCGCGACATGGATGGTGAGTTACAGCAACTCTCGTTGGCCCGCGCCCGTTTGCGCCCTCCTCTTCCTCTCTTTCCCTCCCCGCGTGTCAGTGAGGTTCACCTTCTCTCTGTACTCTTTATCTCGCTCTGCCCCCCCCACCGGCACCCTTTCAGCCAGCGGGTTCCCCCGGTCGAAGCGACGGATCACCTTCTCGCTCAGTATCTCCCCGCTCCTCCCCAAAACTAGGCGCTTCTTATCTATTGGCTCCTCCTCCAGCGATGGGGAGGAGGAGGAGGAGGAGGAGGGAGGGAGCAGTAAGTATGACGAGTGTGCCCGAGAGATGCTGTGTCTCCTCCGCTTCCGGTGTGTCGTCCCGTTTAACACGGCCCAGCCGAACCGAAACAACAGATGAGATGGAGAGAAAAGGCACTTCCTGGTGAATTCCTCCTGAAGCGTCTCAGTGTTTAGAGGCGGTGGAGCTCTGCAGACCGTGGCACCGCCTCTCAAAGTACAATTAACTGAATAACATGGAGAGATCCGCCTAATGAACCCCACGTCGGAGCTGGGATCCAGACCTGGGACCCAGCTGCAGAGACCTTTAGGATACGTGCTACTTCCGCGGTGCATATTCCTGGCTTTTGCTTTGCATACACTGCACCTCTACTGTTGACCAGGGCTGTAAAACCCCCTCCTATACTACCATTAACTAGTTAACTGGAAAGCTTTCTAACTCCGGCCGGGTCAGTGGCTCTGGATTCTGACAGCACATCTCCTCCCAGTTCAGTCTGATCAGCTTGGTCTTTTTGGGGCAGTTCATTCATGACCTCTGTTCAGTACTGTGACAGTCCTGGAGGTCCACGCACCAGCGCTCAGCAACAAAAATGGTGGGCGTGGGACCAAAATCCTGATGTCTTTCACACAGTCCTGTATGTCCCGTTTGGTTCCCCCTGTCAGCTTTGTGTTAACCTCTTTATTAACTGCCGTTTGAAGACTGAACGTAAACTCGAACCGGTGTTTTGTGAGAGCAGATCCAGCGGCTCACAGTCGTCATAATGTGGCCTCTGTGGTCTGATCGAATGACTGGTGTTCTGTTTGCTTCCTGCAGGGGTGAGCACGTTTTCCAGTAACTCTGGCTCCCTAGAATACAGGTGAGACGAGAAACCGCACAAAAAAACAAATGGACGGCTCTCAAAATAGCTGTTTAAACACTCAGTATACACTATTAGCCCATTTACTTCGAATTCATGTCTTCATGTGACTCTGCTGCTTAATATTGATGTTAAATAATGAGATAACGCAAGATTCTCCACCGGTTTAGACGAGCAGACACATTTACAACAATCAAGCTGCCTTCATAACCCTTTGTGTGCGTGTGTGGCAGCATTTCAGAGGAGGAGCCAGGGCCTCTGCGCACCGACATAGAGGGAAAAGGAGGTCCCAAAATCAGCCGCACATTCAGCTACCTCCGCAGCAAGATGAGCAAGAAAGGCAAGGTGAGAATGCAGTGTGTGCTCGGGGACACGGACACTTTGTTTTTTAGTCACAGTCTTTCAATAAAGCAGAAGATAACATCCAGTCATTGAGGTGCAGCTCCGTAGACACAGCTCCTCAGTAACACGTTAGAGACGTCAGTATCATCACTCCATACACACACACACACGAGAGCGTGGGACACAACCTGGCAGAGCTGGTCATCAGTGCGAGTGCAATCGGACGATGTCGAGGAGAGGGAATGCTGTGCGGAGCAGACGAGGGGGGCGACAATAAGAGACGACTCTGCGATAGTGATCAGGGTCGGCGTGGGATGGCTCATATCTGCGTGCCACACATCACTTGATGTTCGCTGATATAATCTCGTTTCCGTCTCTGGCGAAGTCACCGCCGTTTTATCAGGAGCGGCTGCCACCGACATGCACGTCACCACGGGCCCATTTTTCCGGACGTGACAGTATTCTGAACGTGGGGTCCCGCGAACGACCCGTTCTGCGGTTTGTTGGGGTCGGAGGTTTCATTTTTCCGACTGACCAGATTTGGTCAAATCCAGGTCAGAGCGTGGGACTGAGTGACACTTTAAGTAATCGATTCAGCCGAATTTCACTTGAATCAACTTACAAGAACCGGACCCAGAAATGTGGAAAAAGAACAGGAACTGCGCAGAAGATGAAGTGAAACTCGATATTCAAATGAATGAGGGGGGATGGAGCGTCTGCAGAGCGGTGAGAAGATGGCAGGTGTCTCTGCCTCACGGTAATCTGCATTCAGCCTCTCGACAGAGGACCTCTCTGTGATCGGCCGACATGCGAAGAGGGCAAGAATTCAGAAAAACACAGCGGGGACGGACAGACGGGCGAAAGAGGAACTTCTGTGCTTGTGTCCGCGAGTTTTTTTTGTGTGTGTGTGTGTGTGGATGCGCGTGCACGCGCAGACGTTTGCTCGCTCACTTCCTGATTTGGAGGCAGCGCAGACACGCAGCAGCGGGTTGTACACAATGACTGAATCGTAGAGGCGACAACAGGATGCTCAGTCAGAGAGACGAGAGAGAGAGACGAGAGAGAGAGAGACGAGGTCGCCAGGGGAGACGGGCAGCCCGGGACGCTCACGGCCATGCTGAATAAACGGTTCAATCGCTCGGTGAGGTGGAGAGAAAAGGCGGCATCCGATGAGGTGAGGGCTGCGTGACCGAGAGAGAGAGAGAGAGAGAGAGAGCGAGAGAGAGAGAGAAAGGTGGAAGAAGAAGGAAGTGTCTGAGAGAACGGCTTAGACCGTAGCTGAAGTGGAGAGTGGAGCGGCGGGCGTCAGTCTTGGCGGCTGGTGGCATCCCTCATCACAACAAACCGGGAAGCACAGGTCACCGAGAGCTCTTTGACTCGTCCTCAGGCTTCAAAAGGAGGGAGAAAAACTTTCGGTTGAGGGAAGAATTTGGCTGAGAATTAGAAAGACCAAAATATATATATATATTTTTTCATGGGTTCCGTATCATAAAAAATCTGAACCCGTCAGCGTCTGGAAATTCAGCAGGTGCGCATGCAAAAAACCTGCAATAAATGATGACACGGTTAATGATTGACTGGCATTACAGCCTGTGATGATGCAGGAACACAGGCGACTATTATTCTCAACTTATCAGATGAAAAGCTTCACACCCAAACCTCAAACATGGCTGCAGATTGCAAACCTCGGCTTCCCGTGTGTTCCAGGTCGCGCGGGTGCATTGCGATGCGGCGCGGCTCCGGCCCACCGTGTGTCAGAGAAGCCTCGTCTGAGGGGTTTAGGACGTGTACGTGCGAGGGCCTCTCTTTCTAGGACGGCCATGTCACATCTTCTCCTAGGGGGCCGAGGTGCATCTGCTCGCACGCATTCACCTGCGGTGCGCGTCACATCCGTGCCTTCATGCCACCGAGGGTTTAGCGGGCAGGGCGTGGGCGGTCTGGTTTCTTTTTGTTGTTTTTTTTTTTTGTTTTTTTTTTTCCTCTCGCAAAGGAAGTCGGCAGCGCGGGCCGGGCGACGTCACGGCTCGGAGCTGGCGCTGAACCCGCTCCCCTCTGTCTCGTCTGTGTTCCCAGGAGAAGGAGAAGAGAGGAGAGAAGGAGCGCGAGAGCAAGGAGAGGGAGAAGAAGAGCGCTCAGAACGGTCACCTCTTCCTCCCGGCCAGCCCGCCCTCCTCCGCCCCGTGCCAGCACTGCTCCAAGCCCCTGCACAACAAGGAGGCCTTCGTCTGCAACTGTGAGAGCCGCTCACGTGCCTCGCTCTAAAACCCCTCTCCCCCCTTCCTTCCTCTTTCCATTCCTTCTCCTCCGCTGGCAGCTCTTCCCCTCTCGTCTTTTCCTCCAGAAGTTTCACTGTGACGTGTCCGCCTCATTTCCCCGTGCTCCTAAATCCGACATGCAAAACAGAGCAGAGAAATGAATCATTCATTCATTCATTCATTCCCAACTGTGTGGAGGGGGAATGAATTCCTCTTATGACTTATTAATTAAACATGCTGCAGCACAGTTGTGGAATCCCTCATACCTGAGCATTGTCATTCAGCGATGAGACTAAACAGTATTTGTTTTCTAACAGGAATAAAAGCTTTCATTCAAGACGATTGTCTGGCAGCAGGTCATTCTCAGACAGATGAAAGTTTACGGTAGAAGATTTTCCGTCCATTCGGTCATTGCACCTGGTCTCAGTGTCCCGTGTGAACGGCCGCTGTCAGCCCACGACTGTGTTTAGTCATTAGGTTCTCCAAAGCGCTGAGAAAGAGCCAGATCAGGCTGTAAAAATAGAGAAAAATAGAGAAGCGCGCACAGTCAGTGTCTCATGAAGATACAGGAAGGGGGGGGGGGGGTTGAGCTGTGCAGGAAACGGATGATGAGATCATTTTTATGTGTGTGTGTGTGTTTGCATACATGAAGAAGCTCAGCCTATCTCTGCAGATTGCGACTTTGTCAGATTGTTGCGTACGTGTGCGGGCTTTCTAACATTTCCATGTACAGAAATACTGCGAACGCCACGAGATGAACTTGGTGCCACTCTGTGTTGTTTGCAGACTGCGGGCTCCATGCCCACAAGAGCTGCAGAGAGAGTCTGTCTGTCTGCACAAAGGGCAAGAGCAAGGTGGGTGTCAGACGCACTGACGATGACTGATGTGAAAAGTGGAAATGAAAACTGCAAGTACTTTGTTTTTTTACGTTTCACCTAAGGAAATAAAAAAAAGTCCCTTTGTTTTGATTCCAGCAGCAGTCCCAGGTGCTGGAACCTGCTCCCGGATCAGCCTCCAATATGAGGAGTAAATGTAAGGAGGCCACACTGAACTGACTGACTGGCCAGCCTTACGGCAGCCCCAGCCTGTGTACAGATGTGCTGAATGCACTTTGACGTGTGTGTGTGTGTGTGTGTGTGCGTGCGTGCGTGCATGCACAGCTGTTTCCTCCACGTCGTCCGTGTCGTCGACGTCCTCGTCCTCGTCACGGGAACGCTGGTCGACCGTCACCACCCCGGACGAGCAGCTTACGGTGGTGTTCCCGCGGAGGTCCCCGAGCATCTTCACCCCGACCAGCAACCTGTCCAAGAGCATCTCCACCAGCAACATCGCCGGGTGGGCCAACACGCGCACACACACACACATAAACAGTGATACAAATGAAAATCAATATTGAAATATCAGAGTTCGGCCCGAACTCTTATGTTATAGAGTTATAAGACACAGACTCAGAGACACGCTTAGTTATTTTTTTGCCATTGGACCATTGAATCACAGCCGACTCATTTGTCCTCTTTTCCCCACAGGTTGGACAACGTTCCCCTGAAGGGCCTGAAGTTTCTGTCCCAGTCCACCGACTCGCTCCATCAGGGCAGCAAGGTCAATGCCTCGACTGAGTCACTCACCGATGAAGGTAGCATTCCCTCTCTCTCTCACACACACACACACACACACACACACACTCAAACTTAAACACACTCTAACCACCGCTATTCACGAGCCTGTCTGGTAGTACACACGTTTGACACAATCTGTCTGGGTGATGTCGAACTGGTCTTTCCCCCTGTGTTTGTGTTTGTGTGTGCGTGTGTGTGTGTGTGTGTGTGGTGTGTGTAGGTACCGAGATGATGGACAATCAGCTGATGGGAGAGTTTGAGTTCGAGGTCAAAGATCTGGAGGCCGATTCGTGGAGCGCCACGGTGGATAAGAAGTTCCTGAAGGCCCTGAAGAAAGATGAGATCAAGCGGCAGGACGTCATCTATGGTGAGAAACAAAACAAAAAGAGATAGAGAGGAGAAGCTGTCCCGAAGGCGTCATCGCACAGCGACGTGACGGTCTCGTCCCTCCGCAGAGCTCTACCAGACCGAGTTCCACCATGTGAGGACTCTGAAGATCATGTCCGAGGTGTACTACAAAGGCATTCTCAAGGAGCTGCAGCTGGACCCACACACCCTGGACAAGGTGACCTCGTCTCAGCGTGCACGCACACACCTCGTGTCCGAGGGCGTACGCAGGGCGGCTAACCTAGCTACCCCATCACGTCCCGCAGGTGTTCCCGGTGTTGGACGAGCTGGTGGACATGCACACGCGCTTCCTGACCATGCTGCTGGAGAGGAAGAGGGCGTCCTCGGCCGACCGGCAGAAGAACAACAACTTCCTCATCTGCAGCATCGGGGACGTCCTGGTCAACCAGGTGAGAGATGACGGTCTCGACGTTGTGATGCTGTCCATTCCCAGCTGTGTGGAGTTGCCTTTCCCGTCTTCGCTTCCTCTCACCCGAACGCCCGTTTCCCCGCCCTCAGTTTTCGGGCGGCAGCGCCGAGAGCATGAAGAAGGTGTACGGGAAGTTCTGCAGCCGCCACAGCGAGGCCGTCAACCTCTACAAGGACCTGTACGCCAAAGACAAACGCTTCCAGACCTTCATCAAGGTCAGCGCTCGCCACGGCCCGGCCCCTCTGTGCAGCATCACCTGCGCCTGCATGCCTGCTCCCAGTCTGAAACGACCTCTCTCTCCTCTGTGCGTGTGTGTGTGTGTGTAGAAGACGATGAGCAGCAGCATTGTGCGCAGGCTCGGTATCCCAGAGTGCATCCTGCTGGTCACGCAGAGGATCACCAAGTATCCCGTGCTGATCCAGAGGATCCTGCAGCACACCAGAGGTGAGCGAGGAGCAGGCGAGGGGCCGGGAACGCCGTGATGAGCGGTTTGAGAAGGGGAACCGGGAAGTGGAGGAGTGACTCTCTGTCCCTCTCTCTCTCTCTCTCTCTCTCTCTCTCTCTCTCTCTCTCTCTCTCCCTGCTCCCCCCAGACTCGGACGAGGACCACGGCTGCGTGTGTGAGGCGCTGCGCTGCGTGAAGGAGCTGATCACGGCCGTGGACAGCAAAGTGAACGAGCAGGAGAAGAAGCAGAGGCTGAGGGAGGTCTACAGGTAGCTGCTCCGCCTGACTCCGTGATTTGTCCCATTTTAAAGGATTTTTTAAAAGTTTCTGTCCTGTGCCCCGCAGTCGCACCGACAGCAAGTCCATCATGAGGATGAAGAGCGGTCAGATGTTTGCCAAGGAGGACCTGATCAGGGGCAGGAGGCTGCTGCACGACGGGGCGCTGCAGCTGAAGAACGCCGCGGGGAGACTCAAAGGTTTCTGTCCGTTGTTCATGCCTCACGCAGACGCGCTCTCAGCTGTCCCGCCTTTTTTATAACGCTCGGTCGCGTTCTTCTTCCAGATGTCCACGCCATGCTCCTCTCCGACGTGTTGGTCTTTCTCCAGGAGAAAGACCAGAAGTACGTCTTCGCCTCACTGGTAAGCACAAAGCCCGACCCGACCGTCTGCCTGTCTGTCTGTCTGTGAAAGGCTGGGCTTGACCCAGAGCTCTCTGCGTCTCTGTGCAGGATCAGCGCTCCACCGTCATCTCCCTGCAGAACCTGATCGTCAGAGAGGTGGCCAACGAGGAGCGAGGTCCGTCTCCTCCCTCTCCTTTTCTCCTCCTCCTCCTCCTCCTCCTCCTGGTCCGTCCTCCTCCATCCTGATTTTATTGCATTTGCCTCCCTCTTCAGGCCTCTTCCTGATCACCGCTGGCACAGAGAGGCCGGAGATGGTGGAGGTGCTGGCCAGCAGCAAGGAGGAGCGCAACACGTGGAGGGCCATCATACAGGACGCTATGCACTGCATGTGAGAGCACACACACACACACACACATTTTTGAAAGGTGAATGCATTGTAAGTCTGAATTACTGTAATGAGTCAAGACACTTTGTACACATGCATCCCAAGCAATGTTTGGGTTGCAGTCTGACTATGATCACGAGAATCGATGAAATGAGTTTTCCTAGAGCGTGAACTGAAATTAAGGTCCACGATGTTACTCTGGAGAGTCTGGTTCGGGTTGTAGCGGGTCTGGCTGCAGGACCAGGCCGGTGGAACGGTGTCTGAGCGTCCCTTTGCGTTGTTGACAGGGAGAAAGACGAGGACGAGGGAGTTCCCAGTGAGACGGAGGAGGACCGGAGGCAGCAGGAGAGCAGAGCCAAGGAGATCCGGGGTGAGCGCCCCGTCTTCCTGTCTGTCTGTCTGTCTGTCTGTGTGTGTGTAGTTACAGTCGGATGCCGCCTTCCCGCTTTCCTCTCGTTCACTGTGTGTGACTCTTGTTTGGCTCCAGAGCTCCTGCGCATGAAGGACCAGCAGATCATCTCCCTGCTGGAGGAGAAGGTGCACATCTTCAGAGACCTGGCCGACTGCGGCCGCGGCCCCGACGACCCCAGCCCCCCGGTGAGGGAGCGGATGCTGTTCAGGGCCACGCCTGACGACGTCACCAAAGGGGAGCCCATCATGAAGGACGCCCTGAGGGAAGGTGGGCCCCGCGTCCCTGTCAGGAACACTGGAAGCACAGCACGTGTGTGTGTGTGTGTGTGTGTGTGACCGCTCTCCCTCTGTGTGCAGTGGAGACCCTGCACGCTCTGGTGCACAGTGGCGTCGGAGGGGCGGGCTGCAGTGTCCCGGCCGTGCTGACAGGGGGCAGCGTGGGACCGGTGTGTCTGCCCAGGAGGGCCGAGACGTTCGGAGGCTTCGACAGCCACCAGATGAACAGCAGCAAGAGTGAGGGCCCGGCAGTGAAAGCAGCGCGTGTGTGTGTGCGTGTGTGTGAGAGTGTGTGTGTGGGTCGCCTGGGGTTTTAATGGTGTCAACAGCAGCGTCCGCTCACCGCTCTTCTCCTCTCTGTGCTCAGACGGGGAGAAAGAAGAGGGCGACGAATCACTGGACCTCCGCAGGACTGAGTCAGACAGCGTGCTCAAGAAGGTGTGTGTGTGTGTGTGTGTGTGTGTGTGTGTGTGTGTGTGTGTGTGTGTGTGTGCACGCGTGCGTGCGCGCGCGCGCTCGTGTGTGTTGTCTATATATGTCTCTCCACAATGCATTATTTATGAACACATTTTGTTCCCAGATCCTTCTGGAAAATGAATCTCGGGGTCACCGAGTGTACGCGGCGAACAAAGCCGGAATGGCTCAGAGCCGAACCTCTGAGTTTTCATGACACTTCCGGATGTTCACCGTTTAATGATCGATGCTCCTTTCTTCTTTACAATGTTATCACACGTCGAAGACCCAACGGCGTTTATATTGCCGTCTGCGGTGCTAAAACTACGGAGAATAAAATAACACAAAAATAGATCAAATAGACATTAAAAAAATGTAATTACGGACTGCACCTGGACACATGGTGACAACGCTGCAGCCACAACAACCCGGTGTCGGCTTCCTCTCGGCTCCGCACGCCTCAGCTCTCGTCTGTCCAGACTCCCTGTATGTCAATAACCATAACGTCTGTGTGTGTGTGTGTGTGTGTGTGTGTGTGTGTGTGTGTGTGCGCCTCAGGGAGCCACGGCCAGCCTACAGATGTTGCTGAAAAGAAGCAATGAGGTAAGTCCGTGGGTCCTCTTGTTTCAGAGCGGGCCCCGCCTGCAGGCGGGGAGGGGGGCGGGGGGGGGGGGGGGTGCTGGCCCGTTCACGGATCACTAGCGTGCCCTCTGGCTATTGGTACAGCCGCTCGCCTGCGTGGCTCCCACTATTTATCCTTCCACTACGGGCGGCTCGCTGGAGCCCTCGCTGCTCCCCGTACAGTAACGCTACCAGCAGATGATTAGCTTGTAAATCATCAGAGCGCCCTCCCTGTGTGTGTGTGTGTGTGTGTGTGTGTGTGTGTGTGTGTGTGTGTGTGTGTGTGTGTGTGTGTGTGTGTGTGTGTGTGTGTGTGTGTGTGTGTGTGTCTGTGTGTCTGTGTGTGTGTGTGTGTGTGTGTGTGTGTGTGTGGGGATGGTGATTCTACTCTCGACAGCCTCGGGGAAAAACACTGCAGCAGATACCTGAGTGCTGCTTGCCAAACTGCAGCAGCGTGAGGCCAGGCTCTTTCTTTTTATATATTGTCCTCCAGGCTCTGAACACACACACACACACTGATACTGTGCAGAGGTGTGCTGCGTGCGGGGTCAAAGGCACAGGGCACAGATGTCCCCACTCATAAGAGATTTGGCACTCTGTGCGGGTCCAGTGTCTGGATTCAGTGCAACACAGAGCGATTTCCCGGATAGTTATTTGGGAAAGTGTGGCTTTCTCCCCCTTTAATTGAGTTTGTTTGTGGCCTTGTTTACTGGCCTCGTTGCGAGACTTCCTCCACTGCAGCCTAGTGAATCATCTCAAATGATTCAGAGATGATGACATGTTTTTATTTGTTTTTTTCCCAACTCCCGAGCGCTCCAAACTGTCCCCAAAGTGTAATTTCATGCTGTGTTCCTCCAGCAGGTCCGGCACAGCGTGACACACCTCCACGACCTGCTGCTCTCACTGCAGGTACCGCAAACACACTCCCACGAGTCCTCCCGGCTCCGTACAGTCAGTGGGGAGACTTCATCCTCATCCTGCCTCTCTCTCTCTCTCTCTCTCTCTCTCTCTCTCTCTCTCTCTCTCTCTCTCTCCCTCTAACTAACTAACTAACCCACGTCTGCCTGCAGGCTGTGGTGGTCCAGCAGGACTCCTTCATCGAGGACCAGCGGCAGGCGCTCAGCGACCGGCTCACGGCCAACTCCTCCAGGCACTCGTCGTCTTCCTCCCTCTCCTCCTCCTCCTCCTCCCGTCCCTCCTCCCTCATCGAGCAGGAGAAGCACAGGAGTCTGGAGAGGCAGCGGCAGGAGGCGGCCAGCCTGCAGGTTCGGCTACGAATGCAGACCAGTCGGTTTAGCTCTTCATTGAACGTTTGCCGGCCAAAGGCAGAGGCAGAAAATAATAATAATCTGTTTCCTTCTGAATATGAAGCTGATGAGCATTACAATGCTCAGGGCTTTACATACTGTAAAGGCATTCATCCATTCTTACCCACTATACACCCACTGGAGCTCACACAGGCTGAGGCAGGAAATGCTTTCCTCTGAGGCTGTTGAAGATTGATCTAAAATCACAAATAGATCTGAGTTTTCATCATTTTCAGATTTCCTTCAGCAGACATTTGTTTGCCATCGTGGCCCGGCACAGTGCAGCAACCTAACGTCTGTGCCGCTCCGTGCCCGGTGCGTTTCAGAAGCAGCAGGCCGCCCACCAGGAGGAGAAGAGGAGGAGGGAGAAGGTGTGGGAGCTGAAGGAGCGGGATCTGTCCGAGCGGGAGGAGAGGCTGCGGGCGGAGGAGGAGGAGGCCCGGCGGAGGCGCCAGGAGCTGACGGGGGAGAGGGAGAGCCTGCAGAGGAGGAAGGAGGAGTACCAGAGGGAGCTGGAGAGGCTGCGGGAGGCGCAGAGGAGGCTGGAGAGGGACAAGGAGGCGCTGAGGACGGACACGGAGAGGCTGGACGCCATGAAGAGGGACGAGGTCAGGCTCACACCATTCATCTGTTGCCTATTCATTAATCGATCAGTTTGGTCTGAAAAAATGCGCAAAGTGTCGATTACACAAAGGCCGACACGAATCCTCTGAGCTCCACTATAATGTGATTGTCATTCATTCATGATCTCAACCTCGGTATTGGTCTAACCGTGACGTCCCCGTCTCAGTGCGATGATGAGTCATTTCCTGTCCCGCAGGAAGAGCTCTAGTGCAGCGTCTCTCCCTCCTAGTGATCTCAGCCTGTGTGTTTCGCTGTGTCAGCAGCCGCAGGGCTGCAGGGTTAAAGGCTCTCCAGCGACGCTAACAAGTAGCTCTTCCCCTCTGGGGCACGACCGCTGCGGAGATCAGTGTCGAAATAGAACGTGGGCGTAGCTCTGGACTCGTAATGTAATGATGCAACGATGCAATGATGCAAAGTGTCTAAGGCGCCTCTGCGTGTGGCCGACAGGCGGAGCAGCTGGAGAGGTTCCAGAGGACTCCCTCCACCACCTCTGAGGACTCCATACGCTTCCACAGCTGCGAGTCCCTGGACCTGGATTCCAAACCGGCGTCAGAGCAGGTGAAGGCGCAGAGCAGCCAGGCGCCGTCTACCAGCTCTCCGTGACCTCCGAGGTTTAACCGGAAACTCTCCTTTGACCGCAGGTCGAGCTCTCGTCGTCGGCCCCCACCAAAGAGCCCTTCCTGCGCATCGGGTCCAAGAGGATGGGCAAGAACTTCAACCCCTTCTCCTCCTCCTCCTCGTCCTCCTCCAAGTCTCAGGGAGCGGAGAAGGAGCCCCAGCTCCCCAGCAGGCTGCTCCAGCTAGCCAAGCCCAAAGAGAAGAAGGACAAGAAGAAGAAGAAGGGGAAAGCGGGCGAGCAGACGCCGACCGGTACGACCCACCAACCGGACGTCTATTAGCCTCGTCCAGGCTGTTACGGTGGCCCTGGAGAGTGTGTGTGAGTGTGTGTGTGTGTGTGTGAACAGGTGGGAAGTGGGAGTATTCCTTGGACAAATCAACTAAAGATGAGGACGAGCGCGCTCGGTCTCTAATGATGAAATTAAAAGCTTTAGCTCCCTCAGACTTGACTGAATGAAGTCAGAGAATGACACCTCATGATCTGAAGCTCTCTGTACCAGGGAATCAGTTATCGTCATGTACTCTTGGAATCACTCCCGTAGAGCTGCGCCTGAGAGTCCAGGGCTGTAACCTGCGTCTGCTTGTGCCCACAGACGGCAAGGTGATGGCGGATCCTCAGACTGACGGAGACATCTTCTTCTGCTGAGGACCCGGGGTGTTCCCGCGCTCTCTGTCGGGATGGAGAAGGACGCGGCTCCACGTGCTGGACGATGGCAGTCTGTGCCAAGAAGCCCCACGCACGCACACGCACACACACACACACACACACACACACACACCTCCATCGTGAGGAGGAGCCGCAAGAGGAGTTCACACCACATCTGGAGCAAAACCGGAACGAGAAGAAGAAAATAACCTAACCTCAGCTTAAACACCAACCAGGAATGAGTGCTGTTTCCTCCATCTGTCGCTCCTGGCTCCACCCCCCCCCCCCCAACAACTCCAGGGACTTTTAAGCTAATTTTTTTTATTTTATTTTATTTTTTTAAATCAACGTCTCAGTCTGCGCTCCAAGAGAGAACAAAGAAGGTCGAGGCCTCAAGATGTGGTATGCACGAGGCTCCCAGACACGATCGATCGATCAATCAATCAATCAATCAATCAATCAGCGAGCGGAGAGAGTGACTGGGAGCACGGACGTGTTTTGTTTCGTTTCGTTTCCTTTGTTTTCTTTTTAACAATAGTGCCTTAACTCCTGCTGTGGAGCGAGGCGCTCGTCTCTGACTCAGCCGGCAGGCGTGACAACAACAACAACAACAAGCAAACAAACAAACAAACAAACAAAAAGCGAACAAGCGAAGCAGTGCGGCAGCATCAGGAAGACCCAGATTTTAAACATGCACTTTATGTCAGCACCGCGGCCCGAGGGTGCGTCTCCCCCTGGGCCACCCGGCCACCACGCACGTGCGTATGCGTCCGACCTGCACGACCCTGGACCAGACGCGGAGCGCCGCGGCCCCGGGGCTCGTGCCACCGCTCGATAGTGTTGCATTTTTTTTTTGGGGGGGGGCTTTTACGTCTTTTTTTATTGAACCGGGCTGACGCGGAGATGACGCTCGGACTGGAGGATCCCGACGTCACGGGGTCTGAGGACTGAAGTCCTGAGGCGTGAAGGACGAAGGGCTGGGAACGGCCGCTACAGTAGGACTGTAGACCTCTAGGCTGCGCTGCAGACGGCGCCTGGGACGACTGTCGGTATTTCCAGCGCGGGACAATCACTCGCTGCGCGTCCCCCCCCCCCCCCCCCCCGACCTGGGAAAAAGTCGCCCTGCTCGGGCCCGTACTTACTGTCCGCCGACAGTACCAATCACTGGCCGTGCTTTTATTTTGGTAGGACAATCCCCGAACCCCGCTTCGCCCCGCGCGAGCTGAACTCCCAGACAATCGAAAAGCGTCGGGAAGCTGAGGTGATACCTCCGCGCGTGACGATCGTTCGGACGCTCTCTGAATCTGCCGCAGAGGGGGGGGGGGGGGCGTGAACGCCCGCCAGAGCCCTCGCCCCGCGCCTCTCTCCCTCTCTCAGCCCGACGACTGTGTGTCTCTGGCTGTGCTCGTCCTGCCTCCAGCCATGCTGGTATTGATAACAACAGAGGCAGCGAGCAGAGGATGCCCTGAGGCTCATATTCACCCTCCTCCTCCTCCTCCTCCTCCTCCTCCTCCTCCCAGCACAATAATAATTCATAGCTCTAGATCTGCACCACATTGATCCCCCCCTCTTCCCTCCCCCCCTCCTCCTCTTCTCCGCAGAGAAGCCTTTCATTGGAGGCTGCAGCCTACGGAATAATATTTCGGTCGTTTCCCGTCACGCTGCTGAGACGAGCACATTCCCACTGCGGCTGATGAGACACGGCGGGCCTCCTCCTCCTCCTCACCCCCCCCCCCCCCCTCTTCATCCTCTTCATCCTCTTCATGCTTACGGAGCAGCTCCGTAGAGGGGAGGTCGAGGGTCACCGGCCTGGCCTCCCAGGCGTGGCTGGGTTTTACATGTCGCACCATGTATTCCAGCCGTCGCTCCCCAGCGCCTCCGCTAACCAAAACACTGTGTCCTCAGCTCTTAAGCTACCGTTGTTTTTAACGCTGCCTGTTCGCTCTTTTCTTTCTTTTTTGGTGCTTTTTCTAAAAGAGAAGCCGGAGAGAGCTGTTGCGACGTCAACCGTAAATGTGCAAAGCGCTGGAGGCAAAAAAAAAAAGGTGGATGATCGTGATTTCGGGGGCGAGACGTGAGGAAAGTGTCTCTAATCCTAACCCAGAAAGAAAGGAACGTCGGCTTGCAAACCCTGTTATTCATTCCGTGTCTGATGCGTGGAGTCGGGATGCACCTCCCGTATTTTGGATCATGTCTCTTAACCTCTGACTCCTTTACTTTCTTTAGCTTTCAAAGGCAGACAAACAAACAAATGTTTTGAAGCCCAACCTAACCGGCACATTCGCCCTCTTTTTAACTGAAACGAGCCTTTCCTTCCACCCCCTGAAAAAAAGAAAAACCCCAAAGTGGTTTATCTCTCCCCGCCCTTCTTCTCCATTTGGAGCTCGGGGGCTTGAGGGATGAAATGTGATGCGTCCGGTGTGAGCGGGACTCCCGCTGCGGGGGAGGCGGCTCAGTTGAAATATGAATTTGCTCTTCATCCTCCTCCTCCTCCTCCTCTAATCCACGCGAGCCCCCGCGGCGACGTCCTCCAGCGTCCTCCCAGGCTCGGCTCCGGTCTCGCCCTGGTTGCGACCATCGGGACAGAGAGCGGTAGCGAAACGTGCAGTTAGAACCCCCCCCCCACCCCCCACCCCCACCCCCTCCCCCCGAAGCTCCTGGACCCTCTGAACAAAGACAGACACGGACACAAGGTTTGATGGTAGAGTTCAGCGGTTTGAGGAGGACCTCCACCTCGCAACCGCTCAGCGTGCACTATCCCACTAAAACCATTCATAAGGAGTTTCACAGACTCGCCTTGGACCTTACAGTTTTTGCACTGTGAGCTTTCTCTCTTTTTTTTCCTAAATGTATTTGTACTAAAAGCGGAAGGTACAAAGTTTATTTTTCTCGTTTTATGTACAAAGAGAAAAAAAAAAGGGCAAAACAAAGACATTTTGTAAATATGTTTTATGTACAAATTTGAAATTCCAAAGTATTGATGACTGTGGATTTTGTTTAGTTGGATGATTGTTTTTTAATAAGTAATAAAAGCTTTATTTAATTGTCTTCCTGTTCTGAAAATGTATAGTAACCCCCCCCCCCCCCAATAAATAACTGTGCCGTTTGTCACCTCTGTATCGTCTCTCGCATATGGAGGTGGAGCCTGTGTGAGTCATGTGATGGGGGAGGAGGGGTAGACCATGTGCCTGAGGAGTGTTTACCAGGCCGTCTGCTCGCTCCTTCCTCCTTTTCGGTGCCTGGCAAGAAGTGAAGGATGTTGCGGCAGCCGTTATGCAATGCACCCTGTAATCTGCAGCAAAGTGATGCCTGGGACCGTCACCGGTGGGGCTGTCTGACATGTGACGCACATGAAAACACACGCAGGTAAATAAACGCTGCTCCGCTGAAAAGTAGGACGAGGTGCCCCCCCCCCCCCCCCCCCCCCCCCCCCCCCCCAGTTAAGAGCCACGCAGGGTGTACAAAGTGACTCGATGTTTATTTTCACCAGTAAAAACATTCCGTATCTAACGTTTCCCCACAAAGGAGCTCCTGCAGCTTGTTCAAACCATTCCAGAAACAACACGAAAACAAACATCTCAGGTATTTCTAAAAACACATTCCTTCTGAAACTGCGAAGGGTCGTTTCCCAACATGCCTTCATAACCGCGCGGTGGCTGAAGCCCGACCCCAGAGAGAGGGAATCGACTCGAGGTTGTTGTCCTCGCCCCCCCCCCCCCCCCCCCTCAGCAGCTGGCGGCTGGGACAGGGGGGGGGGGGGGGGGGGGCGAGGACCAGGGCGAGACACCCTGGACACAGGGGAATACTGTACCAGAGCGCAGAGACGACCCGGCACCTGTGTCCTGCAGAAACCTTCATCATCATCATCATCATCATCATCATTATTACTGTTATTGATGTCCATGGTCTACCCCCCGCCCCCTCCCTCTCCAGCATGTAGGAAATAGTTCACATTAGCGGGATGCAAACACACCGGGGCTGAGGGACCGGTGCAGCGCAGCGCGAGGTGTCCGAGGGCCAGACGGCGTCCCGACTGTGACTGGAGGGGAGCGCGCTGCCACGCCACGCTCCGTTCCTGTGCTTCTCACATCCGGCTCCACGTCGCATTCAAAAGAAACGCCCGCTCTCCCGGCCGCGAGCGGCCGCCCCGGGACGCCGCTCCAGCGGCGCTGTTCCCGGCCCCGGCGCTCAGACATGCTCCTGCGACCCCTCTACAGTCGCATCAAACCCGACGAGCTCGAGAGCTGCAACCTGCTCCTCTGTGCCTTCTCGTTCAGCCCAGGGGCCCAGGCCGCCCCCCCCACCGCGTCCCGGGTCTGGGCCGAAAGAAAGGCGAAAACCAAGCGAAGTAAACGAGCGAAGCGCCGCTTGAAAGTTTTGTTTGCGTTTTGTTTTGTAGAATATTTGGCCACGCGTCGCGCAGTCTCCGCATCTCAACATGAGACCTCGGAGATATTTGGTCCGATGTCGGGATCCAACCTCACCCCCCCCCCCCCCCCCCCACCCACCCCCACCCCCAAAAAGAGAAAATCTAAAAGGACAACAACGTGAGCTGAAGTGTTGCGGTGGTGTGGGTGGCTGTCGGGGGGGGGCCGCCTGGAGGGGGCGCCGCGCTACGGTTCCCCAGGCTCCTCGTCAGACCGGGCTGGACGCAAACCCGCACGCCCCCTCCCACCTGCGACCCTTGACCCTGCTTAAAGCTTGTTGGCGCTCTCAGAGAGAGAGAGGGAGAGAGGGAGGGGGAGGGGGAGGGGGAGGGGGGGCAAAAAGGAAGTAAGTCACTTTTTGGTGGAGAGAACCGCGCGTTGGCGTCCGCACGCCTGAACCTGCTCCCGCCGTTGTGCTTTTCCAGAACTGCATATTTCTTTTTTCCTAAAAATCAAAACCAAACCCAAACCTCGCGGTGTGAACTGCACAAAGGTTCTCCCATCAGATTGGCCCGATGTTCCCGGGACAGCGCCCACGCTGACCCGCTGTGCTTATCCAGCGGGAAGTGTAAACCTCTCTCTCTCTCCATGTATGTGCTGAAACTGAAGCCCAGCTTCTTCTCCCTGTGTGTGTGTGTGTGTGTGTGTGTGTGTGTCAGAGTGCATGTACTACTATACAGTGAGTGTGCGGTGTGCGACGTGATAGAAGAGCTGCGATCTGGACTCGCAGGATAGAAACGTTTCGATTCCGGGTCGGCGGCTTTTCCCGAAGCTGACCCGAGGCGGCGGAGGCGGCCGCCGCTCGTACCGTGTCTTTACACTGGAATGGTTTAGTGGTGGAAGTCCCGACTGAGCGGACAGTAAGAGATGCGAGGCCTCAAAACAAACACACACACGCACACGCACACGCACGCACGCCACTCATATCTGTGTGAGCCCCAAACCGGTCGACGGAGGCATCCCTCCATCCTTCTGTCCAAAGTGTCCCGTTGTTTAGGAGGCATGGGATGGAGAGGCAATCTCTCCCTCCCTCTCTCAGTCCGTGCTGCTCGGGACTGTTTCCGTGTCCGCGAGGCTGCGGCTCCTTGTTCTGTTTCTGTTTTTTTCTGTTGTTGTTGTTGTTGTTGTTTTGTACAGGACCGGTCCTGTGTGGCGGCTCCGGCCTCCACCAGCTGCTCACCGCAGGGTGGAGTCTCTGAGATCCTCCTCCAGCCGGCTGTTCTTACTCCAGGGGCCCGGAGCCCTGGAAGAGACCAGACGCAGGGATGGTTGAGAGATCGCCGCTCGTATGTAGCCCTATGTTTTCACATGCACGCACACACACACACACACCCCAGTTTGGAGTAACAGAATCACGATCATCCTTCTTAAGATCTTTCTCCAACACATGGGATGATAAATGAATAGTCCCACCCCCCCCCAGAGATGAACTGGAGACCTGTCCTGGGCAGACACCCAGGACTATCATGTCGAGTCATACCAGGAACGTGGTGAGAAACCAGAGAGACCTTTGGGTGTTTGCTGGTAACCTGAGTAATCCAGCTTCTGGAAACGACTGAGTAAGGGAGAGAGAGAGAGAGAGAGAGAGAGAGAGAAAACTCCTGCTCCCACCTCCCACACCCTCTCTTTGGAGTATTTAGCCGCTTGTGTACAGCAGAGAGGCTGGAAACATGGGGTAAAAAACAGACTCTCAAATACATATGTACACCCCCCCCCCCCACCCCCCCACCCCCCTAATCCCTATCTCCTCAGAGCCTGACACATCAGCTCGCTATTTAGCCTGGGATTCTCTCTCTCTCTCTCCCTCTCTCTCTCTCCCTCTCTCACTAATATAATCTTGACATGTTCTTAGCCAGCGCCGATACAACTCTTAATCCCCGCAATGACTCGCCCCGCGCACACACACACACACACACACCCGCACACACACACACACAAACACGCGCCGCAACAAGGAATAACCAGGGGCTTCAGAGCGCCGGCTGATCGACCGGAGTGCATTAACATGAGAAAAGAGCCGGGCATTAAAATCCGCCTCTGTTCTGACAAGCACTGTGGCGGCTGACTAGGGGAGAAGATTTGAGGCTCGACGCGGTGGAAATATGAGCCGAGAAATGGTGACGAGGGATTATGGCTGTGCGTGTGCGCGCTGAGATACTTGAAAGCAGCACTATTCACGAGTGAGCCTAAGCCTGTGTGAACGCTGACAGCTCCTGAAGGAGCAGAGCAGAGGAGCTTATCCTGCCACTGCTGCAGCCCAGGCACTGAGAGCCTGTCTGATGTTCTCCTACCGAACCGGCCGAGGTCTGAAACGGCTCCACGTTCACTGCACGCCTGCACGTGGCTGTGAGCCAAATCGTCTCTTAGATGGCTGCGAACTTGGACTCATGGACAATGCGTGTGCAAACGAGCATCGGGTCACACGTGCGTCAGGTTGTTCCCGGAGAAACGGACTGGAAGTTTCCCCTGGCTGGGGAGGGCTCGCCGTGGCCCGAGCAGAGCTGGCACGCAGCCCGGCCTGTGCACAGAGAGGAGCAACTGGGCCGTCCGGCACGTCTGGGAGGACAGGCTGCTCCACCTTTGCTCCAGTGGCCGCCGGGATGTGAGGCTGAAAGACCTCGTGCTCTCTGACGACAGGAAGCAGGCCCGTTAGGTGATACGTGCATCGTCTGTGCCGACCGTGTCGGAGATGTGAGGCTACGTGAGGCTTTTACTGTCAGTGTGCGACGTGGTACGTGAGAAGTGGATGGAAAGCTGAACTCAGACATATGCTTGATTGCAAACATGGGGCTCTGCTTCTTATGGGGACTTCAGACGTTCCTCCTCTGTAAGTCGGGAGGGAGGCAGAGGCGGAGCTGAAAACTCCGGCTCGATTTGCTCTTTATTGCCTTCAAAGCTTCGGCCGCTTCAGGCTCGCTCTCTCTCCCCAGCTGGGAGCCAGTGTCGCTCGCCCGGCAGCAATCTCTCCCCGCAATCGACTTAAACTAATCACAACCCCCCGCCACCCACCCCATACATCATCCAAACCACATTTGAAATGTCAGCGTGCCCAAAAATGAATGGATTTACTGGCCGGCACGACCGCGGAGACCCAGGGCGACTCAGGGCCACACGGGGGTTCAGTGGACGCCACCGAATCCCAAAACCAAGGACATCCAGTGTTCAGGCTCAGAGTAGAGATAGTGCATTTGTACAAAATGTGTAACGGGAGGATGGATAACAAGGGAGCCAAAGGTGGATTATTTTGATCTTTGCTTAGCTCTGGCTGGTCTGACCATATGCATTTGTTCACCTCCTTCCTTTTACTCGCAGATGTGCTAGTTTTACCCATGTAAACAATGGCTTTCATCAAGCGTTTCCCCCACTTCCATCACATGCTCCGCTTTCGTTGGCCACGCGAATACGGTCAATCACAAAGCACTGGCACGTCATCTGTTTTCAGCCGCCGGCCGGTGCGACTGGCTGGCGTGCTGCCTGGCCGCCATCGACCCGTTTGGCTGAACGCGTTGACCTGGAGGCCTGGGGAGAGAAACAGCGAGAGCGCGTCCCGCGCCCCCCCTCGCCTTTGTTATCGGGCCACAATGCAAAGAAGCCGGCCGCGGGCAGGCCCCGGGGTCTGTGCCCCAGGAGCTGGCCCCGGGGTCTGTGCCCCAGGAGCTGGCCCGGGCCCACTCTCCCTCCCGCCGTCGGAGTAAGTGAGTGATCACGTGAGCGTAAATGGTTTTAATGGGCCAGTAAGCGCCCGCCTCACGTCCTGTTTTGCTGATGAATAAATGATGAGCGCAGGAGCACGGGGGAGGCAAAACGCTGCCTGCGCTGAGCAGTCGATTCTCAATTAGCCAGCCTGAGTGGGAGCCCAGGGGAGCGCCTGTTACCCGCGCTCTGAGTGCTGCAAGTGGTACGGAGTTACAGTGCGAGGCCGATCCCGAGGCCGAGGCCGAGGCTGAGGCTGAGGCCGAGGCTGAGGCTGAGGCCGAGGCGTCACAGCTGAGAGCAGGAGCAATGAGAGCGACCAGGCGACGGGAGGAGTCGGCAAATGTGATGACAGGAGGGAGCGAGCGATGAGAGAAATGGAGGAGATGGAGAGACTGAGGAGAGGAGAGGAGAGGAGAGGAGAGGAGAGGAGAGGAGATGGAGAGGAGAGGAGCTGGCTGCTCTGGGAGTCCGGTTACGTAACGGGAGTCTTTGGATGGGGAGGGGAGGGGCAGGTGAAGAGGGAAGGGAGAGGATGCATCAGTGAGCACATATGGGCGGAGGATATTTATACGCCGCCGTCCCACAGGTGCCCAAGGAGAGAACAACCTTAGACGGAGAGGCTTCCTCGCTGCTTTAACTCAGCGCGGGCTGCTGCTGAGTAAGTGCCCGGTGCACAGACGATAGCGGGCGATTACGCTCCCCAAACACCCCCAGCAGCACAACCAAAGACCCTGAGGGGAGAAAGGGGAGATGGTGCGTGCAACCCGGGAGCCAAAAAGACCTGGGCACCCACTAACCATGACTGAGTACTGTAACCACTAAAGTGTGTAAACCAGCGTGCTCGTCTGTGAACGAGCTTTGAGAGGATGTCCTGCTCCCAGCCGGTCCCGACCCCTCGCCCACTGACAGTGACTCTGTTCGCCTGCAGGATGGTCCAAACGGGTGAACCGTCTTCAGCCTCGGTTCCGTCTCAGATTGGTTCAAATTAAGTCAAACCCCTCGAGCTTTCCTCCCAGAGGTCCAAAAACAAGCATGTGAAGACTCTGAAGTGCCTCCACACACACACACACTGTTGGGTGCATGGAATCTGGGTTATACTTGAACTTCCTGACAGGCAACAGAGAGCGCTGAGAGACACGTCGAGAGCCCGAGCTCTGCCGTGGGTTACCCTAACCCTACCTGGCTGATGACGATGACGCCAGGGGTCCGGGGCCTCAGGCGGCAGGTGCTTCCACGTGCTGACGAAGGCGGTGGGGATGAGCGAGTAAGGCACGGTGGTGATGGAGTTCCAGCTGTCCGACGTGGGGTCGTAGCAGTCCAGCGTCTTGCAGCGCTGCGTGCCGAAGTAGCCGCCCACCACGTACAGCTTGTTGCCCGAGGCCACGGCGTGGCAGCTCATGCGCTTGGACGTCATATCGCCCACGCGCGTCCACTGGTTGGTCTCGCAGTCGAAGCGGTAGGCCGAGGCGGCGGTGAACTCCGTGTCGCCGCCCATGATGAAGATCTGGCTGCCCAGGACGGCGGCGGCCGTGTAGCGCCAGGGCTGGGGGCACTCGGCCGCGATGTTCCAGCGGTTCCCCACGGGGTCGTAGCACTGCACCTGCACGGAGGGGGGGAGGGGGGGGGACGGACACAGCGTCAGGGGCCGCTCTGCAGGGGGCGTGGCGACGGGCCGGGGGCCCGGCGGCGCCCACCTTGGAGGCCTTGTCCCGGTGGATGGTGGTGCCCCCGAACACGAAGAGCTTGAGCTTGGCGCTGACCACGGCGGCGTTGCTGACTCCGTCCCGCAGGGGCGCCATCATGGTCCACTTGTTGCTCAGGGGGTCGTAGCGCTCCACCTGGACGGGCGGTCACAGGGCACAGGTCAGTACCGGGGTTAGGCCTGACCTGGACTCCTCAGAGGCCTGGGCTCATCCCCCTCACCTGCTTTAAGGAGACGGAGGGCGAGGCGGGGAACACTCCGGCGATGGCCGTGTGGCCTCCCACCACGTACAGGCTGTTCTCCAGCTCGGCCGAGCCGTGGCCGAACCTGCGGGGCCAGAGGACGCCGTTGAGATACGCGATGTAAGAGGACATAATCAATACGTGGGGTTATTGCGTCTCCAGGCGCAGCGAGCCGCAGAATCGTATTACGGCGCAGGCCCGTGTCTGCGATCACACCTGAGACGCCCCGGTGCCCCGCTAGCAAACAGCACCGCAGCATGAGACCACGAGACACCGAGCGCTTGAGGCCCGGTCTGTAGCGGGTCGGATTGGAGAAATCCAGACAATGTAATTATCAGCATCCGGCGCTTGCCCCTATCACCCGCACAGCGGCATTTCCTAACGAGATCAGTGTCGAATTAGATGAAATGGATATTAATGAAAGGCATGGTGGTGTTTCGTTCCGGCCGGCCTGAGTGAAAGCACCAGCCCCGAAGACCAGCCCCGACCCTGAGGGCCGGGGTCAGGGTTAACCCTAAAGCTGACCCTCAGGGTCAGGGTTAACCCTAAAGCTGACCCCCAGGGTCAGGGTTAACCCTAAAGCTGACCCTCAGGGTCAGGGTTAACCCTAAAGCTGACCCTCAGGCTCAGGGTGACCTGAGCCTGAGCTGCGGCTCACCTGGCTATCAGCATGGGCGCTCCTTTGGACCACTCCTCGTGCACGGTGTCGTAGATCCAGACGTCTTTGGACACGCCGTTCTCCGAGCCCCTGCCCCCCCGTCACGTAGACCTTGCAGCCGATGGCGCACGCGCTGAACTCCTTCCTGGGGCTGGGCAGGTCCGCTTTCGGGATGATCTCCTTGGCTTTGTGGTCCACCTTAAAGGCAGCAGCGGGAGACCCCCTCAGTTGTGAGTCTGACCTGCACGGTGCAGCAGAGCGAAGGGAGCGGCTTCCCCTGGACCCGAACCCGCGCTGTGATTACATGACCAGCATGTGACGCCCCTGTGGCAACATGATAAAAAAATGCTCCCGGAAGGGGAGGGGCAGAGGTAGGTCTCCGTAGGCTTAAAGGATTTGTCATAATGCACTGTAAGTGATTAAGCATCACGTCTTTCCGATAATCTCCGGTAATGTCACATTACCGGCTCTTGGTTAAGCTGCTGGGCGCCAGCGGGCGACGCCTCGCACGTAGCCGGATCCGGCCACTTGCCAGCGGGC